>CM032228.1:25132500-25290000 GCA_019009955.1 Riptortus pedestris
CTTTCACGACCACACTGGAAAATTACCAGCAGCTATGATTTAACTTATCTTTATAAAGCCAATTACTCAGTCCCAAATGCCCTTCAGTTTTCCCCATAAATTTAACTTCCAAAGAAATAATTTGAATCTGTCAGTCACAAAAATAAACGTTCCTAATTACTAGGTACTGAGCAGGTTCCACAGGACTCACAACGGGTACCTCCAATCATCAGCTATACAATGTTTGCTGTAGATTATATTACATTATCACGACTGTGGCCTAATGCCTACGACTTATTAATGAGACCTTTGAAAATTGTTCAAAATAAAACGTACAATAACATATAATTTGGGCCAATATTTGATTGACTATGAATGAAGAACCAAATTTAGTTGTAGGGTCATTCCTAGGGACGTTGCGATACTACCGATATGGGTAGGTATCGATACTTTTGTTTCGATACTAGGAGTATTGGTATCGATACTTTGCTTCCGATATTTCAACGGTATCGCAACAAAAAGATGAGTATCGGTATCGAACGGTTGATAATTTAATATCAACTAATTACATTAAAAGTAAATTAATAAAAATTTCGAATTTAAAGTAAATAAAATACATGATAATGAGTAATAAATCAAATTATGTCGTAGTACAATATTTCAAATGCAGAGATAAAGGATAACCTCTAATTGAGGATTACCTACATTCTTCATCAACTTCCATAATGAAACAAAAAAAAATAATTTTTTTTTTATTTTAAGAAACAAGAAAACGTTTTTAAAGAGATAAAACTGACGTTTTATAACAGTAATAAATCACAATTTTTTTTTCTAAAAAACCTGATTTAATAATCAGAGGTGTTTCGATACCGATACCTTTGGTATCGATACTTTTAATGCGATATTATCGGAGTATCGATACTTTTATACCAGTATGGTATCGATACCAGATATCGGATCGAATCCAGTATCGCAAGGTCCCTAGTCATTCCATGTCAAATCAACCACAAAAAAATGATTTTGACACCCAACATTTCAGATTTTGTTGAAACTTATTTTTGGTATTCTATTCATTGTTATGAGAAACCATACCATAACACATTACATAATACATAAAATATTTTTGATTTATCTTTAACGGTTTGGATTTTATAGCCTCTTAAAGTTTTGAGATTTTCGTGTTGTTTATCTATGGGAACAGTAAAATTAATTTGTTTTGAATTCAAAAATAATTTATAAATTTATTATTTATGAACTGATTTTGATGCAGTTTTTTGTGCTTATTCATAAATATATTTAAAAACAATAAAAAAATAAACAAAGGTACCAAGTAAGTATTTGTGACCAGAAAAAAATTGCAAGTGTCAATTTGAGCTCTTGGACCTTCAGTATCATTTTCTTGGTCTAAAAAGGAGGATATTTGTACTGTACCTATTCTTCATATTATTATGACTGTGGAATCTCCAAAAACAATGACAGGAAGAACATACCAGTTTTCACAACAATTTATTTCAAGTGTAGAAACAAAATTAAACGATGCTTTAAAATTGTAAAGAAGATTGGGCAAAACAACCATTTTAGGGGTAAGAATTGTACATATCAAAGTACATTTTAGACTGATGAATCCTATAACGTAAACGGTCATTTAGAATAAACCTGTGTAATGTAAATATCTTTTTAGTTACCTTTATTTATCATTTTCTTTTAATTCATACAAACTTGTAAATTTTTATAAATATTTATTTTTAAACTTGGAATAAAAAATGAAGGAGTCAGATAACCATTCATTTTATTACTTTAGGTGGCAGATCACATGTCTTAGAACCAAAACAAAAAAAGGATTTCCATGATTATCCTTTTCCCTTTTGGAGATATTCAATTTTACGTGAAACTATGTATTTGCTTTCAGAAAAACTCAAATTGACACTTTGTAATTTTTTTCTGGTCACAAATACTTACTTGGTACCTTTGATTATTTTATTTTTGTTTTAAAATATATTTATGAATACAGACAAAAAATGTCATCAAAATTAGTTCATGAATAAGATAGTTATAAATTATTTTTGAATTCAGAACAAATTAATTTTACTGTTCCCTATCGATAAACAACACGAAAATCACAAAACTTTAAGAGGCCTTAAAATCCAAACCGTTAAAGATATATCAAAAATATTTGGTATGGTTTCTCAAATCAATGAATAGAACACTCAAAATAAAATTCAACAAAATCTGAAATAATGGGTGTCATGGTGTGGTTGAATTGATTTGGAATGGCACTGTATGTTTCTATTCAGTCGTTCAAAATTATATTTAAAAAAAAGTCCGTCACGCAGGCGCTGCGTAAACTAAGCAGATTTCCCACGTGAAGTTTTACAATAGAGAAATTTCAGAATAGAGAGTAAAACAGTTACGGGAACGGCCCGAACTAGCTCTTGACGGAAACTCACGACTAGACCCGAAGTTAGCCGATCTCATCTCAGAAGCTGAAAATAGAAAAATTCAAATATTTCGGTTAATATTCAAGATAGAGAATAAATGTATACAACAATATTTATAGTAAATTTAATGTGCAATAAGATTGGTTCTATACAATTTTTCGACCCGATGCATAATAACGGAGATATTTCGAATTTTTCAAAATCCCCCGTCTAAACCCCCGCCTCCCACTGGTCCGATTTCAGCCGTTAACGAACTTGATCTTCCTCTTTACATTAAACGATTCAATTCGAGTTTGGTGACGATTAAACAAAAATTGCGACCGCTAGAGTGTTAACAGACAAATATATATGTATATATATATATATATATATATATATATATATATATATATATAGTTTTGAACGGACCTCATTTTCGCCATCTCCTGGGTAGGATCGAAGGACATTTGAGGAAATTTTTCGAAAATCGCGTCATGAGTCCGACCTCAATAGCTGATTTCCCTTTAGGGAAATCTGCTAAAACATACCAAGTTTAATTCGAAGACTCGCAGAAATATAGTCTATTCATTCACAAAAGTCAATGTATCCTTCCATCGGTGTATAGAAAAGGATATGATTGTCTTTCTGTTTGTACCATTTCATTGTTAGCATTAAATATCGAGTAGATTTTTAAAATTATTTATTAACGTCCACTTTTTGCAACTAAGGCTAATTGGGACGGGTTATCTACAGGTTGCCGCCCTTTTCTAGCCAGGGAGGGACTAAGGATTTTATTTAATGAAATCAAAGCAAGCAGTAACATAACCTGACCCAGGAACCTTCTTTGTTAACAATTATTCGTTTCGGCAATTACAAACTTCCGACACACGTAGAGCTTAAAAAAAAACTTTATTGGTAATTTTACAATGAATAGAGATGTTACATGTACGGTTGCTGGGATACAACTGACTGAGGAGTAGGAGGGGACGGGGTTTATATAGGAGGAATGTTGAAGATTGCTGAGTCGGCGGCTTGGTGTACATCTTGGGACTTAACTCCTCCCCCTTCAAGTTTTTGAGGTCCTCCGAGAAAGTTAAGTTGGGATTGACCATGGTTGGTGGTGATGGTTGGAAGGCTGCATCTGTAGTACTTCTTCTCGCGTGAGTCTTGAATCCTGATGAAGTGATGATGGGACTTTGGAGCTAAGTAGGCATCGCTTTGTACCGCAGTATATGGAATACAAGTTACATACTACTAGATAGGCTAATATAAAATATATACAAAAATCTCTTACATCTAAACTAAAAGTGTCTAGCACTTCAAAAGATAAATGGTTTTCGTCAGGTATTGTTAAGTTATCAAAGGAAATATTATACATATGTATGTGATTGGGCTCTTGATTAATGACAACAACTTCTGAATCTATTTGCTTAATATTAGGTAACTTATGTTCTAACAATCTTTCGTGTGGTTCTAATTGTATAAGTGCTGTAACAGGTAAATATAGGGGATTAGATATATTATTTACATGAACTATTCTATACTTAAAGCTAAGATACATATCAATATTATCGTAATATTTTAAAAATGGTGTAGTTACAATTGTAGTAGTAGTACAGTTGTCTATGAGGCCATGAAATATATTTTCGATACATAAATTATGAATTTTTGTGGTGGACTGACAATAATAGTTATTTAGTAATAGAGTACAATTTGCGTCAAAGTACGTACTGTTAGTTTTTAATATGAAGTTGTAAGGAGTGATTGTTGTATAAGATTGGGTGTGTCTCTCAATGGGTACTGGAAGTAGGTAATAAGGGGTAAATGTCTGGGATTTGAGTGGTAATGATACAAAAACGTGTAATAGTCCTTGTGTGACGGCACAATGCAGTTTGCTGGTTATCCAGAGGACTTCTGGTTGGGAAGAAATTAAAGTTATATTCTGAAGAGAATTAAGATTTAATTGAGTGAAAATTGATGATGGAACTATTCCAGTTTTGCAAAATTCGAGGGTTCTTTCAATTTCCATTACTCTAATGTATATATAGTTTAGTGCTAAGTATAATTCATTTAGATGAATTCGGAGTTCATCATTATCGATTGAATTAACCATTAATTTTAATTTGTTATTATTTACATTTAAAGAGTTAATGTCTTTTCGAAAAGTGTCAATAAGGTCTTTGTTTGATTGAGCTTGGTGTTCAATGTTATGTTCGAGTTTAAATTCATTGCGTTCCAGTTCGTTTATAAGTGTATCGTATTTTTCTTTATCGTTAGCGTCCATGTTTCCTGTTAGCCAGCTTATAGCAGAACCTAGTCCATTTATCAGTCCTCGTTTACTTCTTGAGACAGTTGGTTCGTGTATATTAGAGAGAAGTTCTAGTTTATTTTTTGTGAGATGCAGGAGTCTTTTTGTTATCGTGTAAGTATTCAGGAATTGAAATTTCGGAAGAACTAGTTGAGTTTCTAGTAATTCAGTATAGAGGTTAGTGAAGTTTATATAGTAGGTGATGGTATAAGTCTTGTCTAGTAGATATGCGGCTGGTAATTTGATAGGAGCAACGCCAGCTGTCTCGTGCAGGTCGGTCACTTTGTAAGAGTCAACAGTTATCAGTAAGGCGAGTGTCCACCATATCGGGTTCAAGGAGTGCATCTGAAACAGAAGCACTACATGCTGCATGTGTAGGTCTGTTATACTCTTTCCTGTGTCTCTGGATATTGTCCTTATGGACTTTAATTTTTTTGTTTTTATCACAATATGTTACTACTGGTTTATATGGGTTTTGGGATTTTAATCTAACCGGTGCTTTGACATATGCCTCGTTTGGTACATCGGGGTCCTCCCTATTTTCGTTAAGTTTAGTAGTTCTAACATTTTTCTCACGCGTTATTTGGTCTCTAACGATTTCATGTACTATTTTGAGTTGGTCGTGGTATTGTTGGACTAATTGTTCGTTTACTTGATTTTCAATTTCTTTGTTATGTGTTGGTCCATATGTGATTTCGTTCGGTGTCATTTTTAAATTTAAGTTGAGTGTATTGTTATAGGCTATTGTCGTTAGTCGTAAGCGTTGTTTCAGGGGCTCTGTAGGAAATTTTTCTTTTGTGGCTCGTAATATTTCAATTAATGTCGAATGGTTTCTGTTTGCAAGACCTAGGGAATTTGGATGTCTAGGAGTTGTGTAATAAGCCTCAATTCCGTTTGATTTTAAAAAGTTTTCTATCAATCCGTTTTTAAATTCTCTCCCGTTGTCCATTTTAATACGTATTGGTGCTGGGAATAGTTCTAAATATTCGGCAATTATGCCCATTATTTCGTGTGCATTAAGTGTAGTTGTCAAGCGTGAAAAAAGTCGTTTTGAAAATGTGTCGATTAAAGTGACAATGTATTTTTGCTCATAATGTAACGTGTCTATCATAATTTCGTGAAAAGGTTTAGTAGGTGCAGGTGTTATACAAAATTTTGTTTTAATGGGTTTACGGTCATACTTTGTTTTTCTACAAACTGTACATTGGTTCACATAAGTCATGATTTTGTCCTTCATTCTGGGGAAGTAATAGTCACGTTTTAATTTCATGTATGTTTCTAGTCCTCCTCTGTGGCATGTCTTTCCAATATGATATGAGTCAATTAGTTCGTTTTGTTCACTGTCAGTTAGTACGTCAAGACATTTCTTTTTGTAGCGTTTGATTTTGACAGTTGGAAATTTGTCCTGAATAATTCGAGAAACTTTATCAAATATCTTGTCAAATTCTGTCCGAACCACCTCTGAAGTGGGTTCACAGTAAATGCCATACGCTGTGTTTGGCTTTAGTATTTGTAGGAGTGTGTCGTCAAGGTCCTCTTTCCATGGGTATGCCGTCTCGATAAGATACCTGTTTTTGTTAAATGGTTTAACAAGTGTCATTTCCTGGTTTCCTCTCTGTATAAAAATTTGATGTTTTTCAACATTGATCGGTCTATCGTCAGTTATGATCCAAACTTGTTGGTTAGATGTTTCCTGTGAGTGTACTGTGGCAAGGTCAGATTCTGAGTCATGGCGATTCCGACCTTCCAATGTCACTTCTAGTTCAGATAAAAGGGTGTCGGAATGTGCGTGTCAGCTACAGCTGTCTCATTAAGTAATCGGTCGAGTTCGTTCATTATATCAGTTTCAGTTATGTTCATTAATTGGTCAGGTGGGGGATTTCGAGAAAGTGCGTCCGCAACAAAATTTGTTTTGCCTTCGATGTGTTTTATTTCAAATTCGAAATCGGCTAGTTGGAATATCCATTTCATTAACCGTGTATTTCCATTCTTCATTGTAAAAATCCAAGTTAGTGGTTTGTGGTCCGTTTGTAAAATAAAATGTTTACCATATAGGTAAGGTTTGAAGTGATTGCAGGCCCAAACTACAGCCAGTAATTCTTTTTCTATTGTTGAATACCTTGTTTCAGTAGGAGAGAGTGTTCGAGAGCCGAACGCAATAGGGTGATCTCGTCCTTCAGAGATTTGGGAAAGTACAGCCCCTATTGCGACATTACTTGCGTCGGTTGTCAATGTAAAAGGAAGGTTCCAATTTGGTAATTGTAGTATTGGTGCGTTTGTGATCATATTTTTTAGTGTTGTAACGCAGTCTTTAAAGTCTGAAGAGAGTAGCGGTGTTTCCGTTTTTAAAGCGTTCGTTAAAGGTTTTGCAATGTGTGCGTAATTATGAATGAAACGTCGGTAATATCCTGTAAGTCCAAGAAATTGACGAATTTGTTTTTCGGTCGTTGGTAGGGGGAATTCTGTGATAGCTTTAATTTTGTCGGGGTTTGGTTTAAGTCCTTCGCCTGATACTATGTGTCCGAGAAATGGTAATTATGTCTTTATAAATTCAGTTTTGTCAAGTTGTATTGTCAAGTTATGTTTATGGAGAGCATCAAATACGTTTGAGAGGTGTACAAGGTGGTCTTCCGCAGTTTTTGAATACACTATAATATCGTCAATATAGACGAGTGCATTTGGTACATTTTGGATAGCCATGTTCATGGCTCTTTGAAAGGTGGGGGGTCCGTTTACTACGCCAAAGGGGAGCCGGAGAAATTCATAATGATTATTGTCTGTACTAAATGCTGTCAATGGTATCGAGTCATCTGTGAGTTCAATTTGGTGAAATCCGCTCGTTAAGTCAATAGTTGAAAAATATTTTGCACCTGTTAGTTGATTTAATAAATCTTCTATATTAGGAAGGGGGAATTTGTCTGTCACTGTTTCGGCATTGAGTTTCCTATAGTCTATTACCATTCTTACTTTTCTTTTTCCACTAGCGTCAGTTTTTTTGGTACCACCCAAATGGGAGAATTAAAAGGTGAATTGCTTTCGCGATTATTTTGGCTTTTAACAATTTGTCTACTTCATCTTGGATATCCTGCTCAAAGTGATTAGGATATCTATAATTTCTTGTGTATATGGGTCTGTCAGTTTTCAATTCAATTTTATGTTTGAGTAAGTTAGTCGCGGGTAAAGGTTCATCTTCTTTTTTTATTAGTTTCGGGTATTTTTGTAGTATAGTTACCAGTTTGTCCGATACTTCATCGTCTAAATGTTCGTCTCTTATTAACGTTTTTATTTCACTTTTATTTATATGATATAGCTCATTTTCTTTAATTAAGTTATCTTTTATTCTTATTTTTTTATTTAATAAACTTATTTTATTTTCATCACAATCTATCGTGCATTTCAATTCTTTTAATGTTTCATAACCGATCAATATATTAAACTTATCACTAAATGGAAATATGTAAAATTTAACTTTAACTTCCTCATTTAGTCCCAGAAATGGAGCAAGGTTAATCTCAGTAGTCTGAGTGCCCTTATCGCGTCCTACTGGTGTTTTAACGAAAAAGTCTTCCGATTTTATTTTTATTCCCTCGGGTAAGGAATTTGGGTTAATGTAGTTTTTTGATGATCCGGTGTCAAGTAGCCAGGTCTGTCCGATTTTATCAGTAAAATGGGGTAAACTTTCTGTCAGTGCTAGGGTAAATTCGGGGGCGGTGCGTGTCCTATGTCTAAAAAATGATCGAACTTGGTCATGAGTGTCGACATTTTTTCTTCAAGTTTTGTTAGTCGGTCGTCTGCCGGTTTGTGGTCAATGTGATTTACATTATTAGATCTTACTGTCCTCATGGACACAGTTTTTTGTGACTCGTGTTCGTGTGGTTGCCCCTGAAAAAAATTTTCCTGTTTTTTTGCATCCCAAGGTACGTTATAAATTGGGACGTCTCGTCTGTCTTCACTATAATGTCGTGGTTGAGGGTTCTGATCATGTCTGTCCCAGACAGGTCGTTGCCACCTGTAGTCTGGTTCTTTAGGTCGGGGTTCATAGTGGTATTGGTTGTGATAGGGTCGTTCATAGTCGTGTCGAGGTTTATAATAGCTGGGGTATTGTTTTGGCCTGTAGTCGTATGTTGGGTGGACGTTAAATTGTTTTTGGGCTTTATGCTGCTGATATTGTCTCGGTCTTCTGTCATAGGTGTGATTATATAGTCCGTCAATAATTGGTGCAGCTTCATTTTGAAGTGCTTGTCGCACGTCACCTATGTCGTCCAATTTCATGTGTCGTAAAAAGTCCGCTAAATCTTTGTGTAAATGTCTGAGTGTGTGATATATGATGTCTTTGTCTTTAATTTTCATATAGTTGTCTAAATTAGCTTCATCAAGCGCGGCTCGAGCACATAAGAGAGCCCTAATCCCTTCAAGTCTTTCAATGTACTGTAGTGGGTGTTCCTGTCGGTAAGGTATTGTTTGGAAAATTTCGGATGTGAGCTGTTCGCATGTTCTGGTGTCCTTATATTCCTGTTCAAGATAAGTTAAAAGGTCAGGAACAGATTTAAAATCTTTAAGAATAAGGCATCGTTTGGCGGGGCCATCTAATCTCGCTTGCACAGCGTTTAGTAATCGTCCGTGATTTTGGTCTTTTAATTGATTATCTTTGTGGCATACTTCATTATAAATTTTCCTAACAATTTTGCAAAAATAAATTAAATCCTCTGGATTGCCGTCATATCGGGGAATATATTTAATGTCCAAGTCGGTTATGCTGTATGTGGTCATGGTTTTACTTGTTGTTTGTTCTAGTAAGGTGTCTGCTAGTTCGGTTAGGTCAAATGTGTCGTCTTTTTGTCTATTTTGTTGTAGTCTGTCAGATAAGTTAGGCATTAATCAATTTTTAAAAATTAATTAAAATTACTTAAAATAAAAATTAAAATTTTTTTAAAAATAAAGTTGTTACAAATTAAAGAAGAGAGAGAGAGAAAAAAAATGTTTGCCTTGAAGGATGCTACTTAGTTACCTCCAAAGTCCTTTTTAAGCCACGGTGTCTTCAGCCTGATGATAAGGGTTCTTGGACGGGAAGAGTTTAAAAACTCCAGCTGCTACCAGATTCCAGATCCTGTTGCTTCCGCTATTTCGTCGGGTCCTCTTGAATCGGCACGTCTTCACGATGTTCAGTAAGCACTTAAACTTTTCACTTGAACTTTAAAAAGACTTACGGCTGTGTCCGTCCCACAATTCGGGCGCCAATTACAAACTTCCGACACACGTAGAGCTTAAAAAAAAACTTTATTGGTAATTTTACAATGAATAGAGATGTTACATGTACGGTTGCTGGGATACAACTGACTGAGGAGTAGGAGGGGACGGGGTTTATATAGGAGGAATGGTGAAGATTGCTGAGTCGGCGGCTTGGTGTACATCTTGGGACTTAACTGGCGAAATCCGCCAATTATTTGAAGTCCATGTGAGATAACGGACTTCCCGAAGTTCAGAAGAGATTCTAAATGGACAAAGGGATTTGAAAATGATTAAATATAAAGAAAATGATAACTATTCGCTAACTAAGTGCTTATAAACTCCATAAATTTTTATTTTCAATTTCTATGTCATTCCACTCTATGTCATTGAACTAATTGTAAAACCTCTCTACTTCAGTAGGTTTCCTGAGGAGTTAAGGGTTTCATAATTAGCCTGGCTATATTCGACGAATTCATTTTGAATTACGCATGAAAGCTCAATTACTATATGCATTACTATTTCGAGTAGATTTAAACACACTGTAAATGTTACATATCCTCTGTTATAGCTGTATATATATAAAAAAAAATATCGAACTAAATAAAATTCGGATTACTGGTGGAAGCATGTCTATGAACATCTGTGGAGGACTAACAGGATACAGTTTGCTGCGGCTTCTATACTCAAAGTTCAAGTTGAATTTCATTAAAATCAGTAAAAAAAAGTCCGTCACGCAGGGGCTGCGTAAACTAAATAGATTTCCCACGTGAATCTATACAATAGAGAAATCTCCATACGAGAGCCGATCAGTTACGGAAACGGCCGAACTAGCTTTTGGTGGGAAACTCGTGCGTTATCCACCCACATTTAATAAAAATACAAATATCTCGGTTACTATTCAAGATAGAGAATAAATGTATAGAACAATATTTATAGTAAATGTAATTTGCAATAAGATTGGTTCTGTACAATTTTTTAACCCGACGTATGGTAACGGAAATATTTTGAATTTTCGAAAATCCCCCTCAAAAACCCGCCCTCCCACTGGTCCGATTTCAGCCATTAACGAACTCGATCTGTCTCTTTGCATAAAACGTTTAAATATCTCAAACAAAAATTAAATATATATAATTTTGAACGGACCTCATTTTCGTCATCTCCTGGGTAGAATCGATGGACATTTGAAGGAATCTTTCGAAAATCGCCTCATGAGTACGACCTCAATAGCTGATTTCCCTTAGTAGAAGAATCCTTTTTATTCTTCAAAGTATTGACAGTGATAAATGAACCGGAAAATTCGCTAAGAACTCAGATTTCCTTTTAGTAATTAATTTCATTCTAAGAAGAAACAGATAGATAATCCTGTTATGTAATACAAGTTTTATAGGAATTCGGGCAGATTTTCCAATGTTGTTTGAAAATTTGTATACCATGTAACATTAATCATGGCATTTAATTGTTATTAGCCAAATATCCATCTATTATCTTAAAATGGAAAAAATATATATTTCATTTAAAGCAAAACTTTAGTTTGAACTAAAAACATCATAAATTGATTATGTGAAGAAATTTAATAAATTATACTGGTTTGTGAGGCGCTGATAAAAGTTTGACCTACTTCAAGAACTTCAATTATCTCAGACTCATTTCATTTAAAGCTTTTGCTACTCAAAATAATTAACTTTAGAAAAGTTATATCTTTTATGTATATTTTCACTCTAAAATGATCAATTTTAATCTATGACTTTACTAATGTAATACTTTTTTTTTCAGGTAAGTATCAAGAGTTGCCACGTGGGATACGCTGGGAAATATATATTTTTAAACAGATGTATTCTAATTTAAGGACTGCTATATTTGAGGTACAAATTTATATAAATTTTTAACGTTATTTACAATCCCACTGTCCAGGTGAAGTTGAAAAAATAAGTTCATTGTACACTTCAGCTTTTCCTCAGACCAAAGGGACTAATTATTTCATAAATATATTATTAATGTTTCATTTTTATTATTACCGTACAGTTTTTTTACATATCATTTTTGGATTATCTGAACAGATTGGGTTCAGCCCGGTTGGTACAAACTAATAATTCTTTGAAATACTTGATCCATTTCATGTTCTTTAGGATTAGGATTAATATTATTTGGGCAATCAACAACTAGGTTATTATGCCCTTTATAGTAGTATAATGCTGTTTACAAGTCCCTGTTTTACTCTATGTCTTTAATAATATCAACTAATATATTGTAAATGCCGCTCTTGCCAAATCTTAAGGGTATTAAATTTACTAATTTTCTATACAATTATTTCTTAACTAAATCTATAAATACATTATTATTTATTTATACTTACTTAAAGATGTGTGCTAGTAACACGAGTTACGTTGTACCTATTTACACTTCTTACTACTTGCTTAATATTTTTAACTGCCTTTATATTTGGCCAATAATTAATAATTATTGTACATTTATGAATACTGGCAATATACTCACTTATCCTATATAATAATAATATATACACTTTTTTCATTATATATTATTTATACAAACATATATTTTCTCCCTTGCAAGTGCATATTTTCATCTGCATAATTATTATTATTTATTAACATCCACTTTTTGCAACTTAGGCTAATTGGGACACAGGGGGGAATCTACAGGTTACCACCCTTTTCTAGCCAGGGTGGAGTTTTAGGATATTATTTAATGAATTTCGTCACTAAATACTTACACTAGGGGCTCAGGTTAGCCATGCGAGTTAAAGCGTTGACCTTTATCTCACATGGTAAACCTAGAGTGGCGAGTTCGATTCTTGCATTATAATTAGCCAAAATTACAATTAAATGACTTTTACTTTTAATGTTTGTACTTTTTTTTCATGTTCTTTAGTATCAGAGTCTTGCGTACCTTTTCAGAATACCCAGCTCCTGGCAAAGGCCGTTATTTTAATATTCATATTTGCTTTGCGTAACTCCTCCCTGAATAAATTATTTTCCGTTTGCATTGCATTTATCGCATAGGATTTTTCCATTGCAATCGCATTCTCGCAAAAGTCGTATTAATCTTCAACAGTCCATCGACCCCTTGAAAATGCTTCAAAATGGTCTCGACAATGGAAATCTACACACAATCCAGCAAAATCGAAGGCATAAGTGTTAGCTCTCCACCGTTTTAATAGTGAAGACATTCCTAAATTTGCAATTGGTGAGAACTGAGTTCTATGGATGCAGATGGACCATTCACTAGCAAGGAGTTCACCTCGACATGAAAATTACTTGGAAGCTCCATGTACACAAAAAAGTCTGTCACGCAAGGACTGCGTAAACTAAGCAAATTTCCCACGTGACGTTTTAAAATCGATAAATTTACTAAAGGTAACTCTTAACACCACCAGGAATATTTAATGAACGGTAATGAGAAATCTTTCACATTCAAAGTCAATTTCATTTTAATCGTTCGAATTGTAAACAATCAGGTCAGCTAACCTCCCAGAGCTGAATAGATAGATAGAAATATTCTTGACAGGAATGAAAAATAATTACTGAAATATATCTCAATATAACTTGTTACTTTTCTTGAAAACTATTTCCTGTATCTAGTTATGTAATTTATAATGAATCAGAATAATTTTTATTTCTATCACACAAATTTTAGTCAAGAATAAAAGGCAGGAGGGGGGGATCAACAGAACATATTTGCATGTATCTCGTATAATAAATGTCTCTTGAAAACAATATTGCGTATTTAAGCTTCGAATGAAGTGCTTTATAACATAACCGAGCATTGTTTATGTAACATGAGTAGAAGTGGGGGTTTGCTGAAGGCTGAAAACTGAAAAACGCAAATATCTCAGTTAATATTCCAGATAGGGAATAAATGTATAGAACAATATTTATAGTAAATTTAATTTGCTATAAGATTACTTTTATACTTTATTTCGACCCAACGTATAGTAAAGGAGATATTTTGAATTTTCAAAATTCTCCCCCTCTAGACCCCTCCTCCCCCTGGTCAGATTTCGGCCGTTAACGAACTTGATCTTTCTTTTTACATTAAACGACTAAATGTCGAGTTTGGTAATGATTAAACTATAATTGCGACAGCTAGAGAGGTAACAGACATATATAAATATGTGTGTGTGTATATATATATATATATATATATATATATATATATATATATATATATATATATACAGTTTTCAACTGACCTCATTTTCGTCATCTTATAGGTAGGATCGATGGACATTTGAAGATTATTTTCGAAAACCGCGTCATGAGTACGACCCCAATAGCTGATTTCTCTTAAAGGAAATCTGCTAAACATTCAAATATCTTGGATTTTTTTGGTGGTTATATTTATAGATATGAAATATTAATACTTTAATAAATAATTTTATTAACGCAGTGCGATGAATTTCAAATACAAAACTCTTGAAATGCAAGATCCTTACCCATTCTCTCTCACATCTTGAGATGCGTATAATATACGCCAACATTTGTGCAACGATACATCATCGTTTGGCACTGAAAGGATTACGTACATATTGTTGGGATTTTAAATAATAACACTTATCCTCTAATAGGAAAGACTCCCTCAGGAAACATAGAAATATTTTGTTTCTCTAATGCTTGCTGAAACTTTTAGTAAGATTGTTAGTAAAGGTTCCTCGAATAAATAAATTCGTAACTTCATTATTTTCTTAGCTTCGTGAGACGAATGAGCTACTAGAACAACAGCACTGAGAGAGAAATAGATTTGTTCCACCCCCTTCCCCTGATCTATAATGGACTAAGCCCTGAGTTCGATACTCACCCCAAATCCTAGTTACATAAATTAGTGGCTGATTAGGACAAGCAGATGATTTAATGAGCTCAGCTGGCTCTAGATAATCCTCTTGATTAGATTTTGGAGATGTACCTGTCATCATCCGATTAGTTCCGCTGATTGCATCGCTATATCGCCGGCTATATTTACCACGGAATTACTCAATAGTGATAATATTAGTCATATTTGACTATAATAATCACTTAGTTTTGGCTTTTTATCAAAGATTTTTAACCTAATCAGTCAAACCAACAGAAATTTAGAGTCAAATTAAATTATTTTATAATTATGACATCATTTCATTTTTATATTAATTTTGAATCCAAAAATTAAACTTTTTCTGGATCTTTTTTTCAATGGTCGTTCCCGAATTTTCATTTATCTATTTCATCAGTTCAGATAATTAGTTATTTTGAACGATAACTATTTTTGCAGAATTAATTTCTGCCAGAAAACATAGAGTCCGACGTCCTTCCAAGTCAAAAATGGAAAAAAAAAATTCAGACATAAATTTTCATTACATTAATACTCTTTGGAAACTATATGAGGCTCTGGTCATCATTTCCAGAAGAGGGAAATATATTATCTTCAATCTATGTTTATTTTTTATGACAGGAAAGGGGACCTGAATGAATGCACTTATTGAATTGATATTTAGTATTTACTTAAGTACTACATATCAATACAAGTATTTCGTGTTCGAAAATTAAGAAAAGTAGATGTTTTTATGTACAATTGAAATAGTTGATAGTTATTTTTGTATTAAATATTTGAGCCTATTTATTAAAAAAAAAACATATTTGGTTTCAAAAGCCTCATTTTCCCTTTTTTGTATAAACCTGCAAAAGGATGGTTCGCCTAATTAGCAAAATTAGTTCGAGTTGAAAATCCAATACATTATTTTAATGAGCCTAACTTAAGCACGATAATATTGTTGCGATCTGGCTGCGGCGATAAACAGTGGAAGCTGAAAGAGATGAAAAATCCCACTACCAAATCACTAACAAGAATCTAAGAATGGTTCTCCAACAATATGACTCAAGTCGAAATTTAAATATATATAAATTTATTTATAATCAAAATATTCGCCAATAATAATCATAAAATGAAAATGAAGACGCACCTTTTAATAATATTGCTACGTTTTCTATTACCAAAACCAGTAATAAAAGTTGCTAATAAGAGTTCTTTTGGATGGCAAACTTAAATACTCGCAAGTTTCACAGTTTTTATCTCTGCACTATTTATTTAACAATGCACAATACACTTGGTTAATTGTCTAAATTGCTACTCACAGTATGCACTGATAGCGTCACTGTTCTTCAATGAGTCACAGTCCAATAAATCACTCACGGTCGCTGAAATTCACAAAAAGACGGCACTGGACTGTCTTAAACACGGCACTAAACTGTTACTTACAGTCACGGCACAACACTGTTCTTGTCATAAAAACACTTTACCGCACTGCACTAAGTCGCACTGTAGCACTGATGCGAACATCAAGTCAGGTGAGAATAAAACTGACTCGCTCGCGGCTGGCTGGTTTTTATATAGGTCGTCGGCATACATCAAATGGGAATTGACTGGGCCATTCGACGCTGGTCTCGACTGGTCTTGTAGGTCTAGACCCTCTGTCGGCTTCTTTGATCTATCTCGCGATTCTCTCTCTCTCTCTCTCTGAAGGATTATTCATGTATTTAATTTTCGCAACAATATAATGGAGGGCACATTTATACTTATACTATATTATAATTAAAGCACTTAGCTGTTTTAATAGAAGTGCAGACTCTGCCGTGAGAGGTAGTACAGGCGAGAAGTAGTCTGGCTCATGCAGGCCGAAGCAGGGCTGAAGGATTAGTGAGATGTCCACGGTCAAGGGTCTCCCCTCCAGAGGATGCCGAATATGACTGATTATAATCCTTCATTACGGGGTCCTTATATAGGCCTAACCCGGCGGTGAACTTTGATCGCGCCGATCGAAATACGCTCAAAAAGTGTATTATCAATCGCCATTAAGAGCCATGAATGTTATTATAAAAATCCATCGGCGTTATCTACAAAAATGCTAGAGCACATGGTGACTTGACTCCGAATTTGATATTACTCTTATTTAAATGTAAAAACTATATGTTTAAGCATTCATAAATAATAATCTTAATGTGCTCTGTGCTGGGAATACTTAGAATATAAAATCAATGGTCATTTATGATGGGTTTATGTAATGGAATGTCAGATTCATTACACAATTATTCAATCAAATCTTGGTTCAACAATCCAGACTAGCCTCGTTACAACCAGACGCGTCACTCGAGTGATATTGCACTCGACTTGAATGCATTTGATCGAGTTCCATTTACCAATGATACGCCAGGAATCCCATTCCTGCATCACGGATCGAAGTTCCTCCACTCATGGGCGTAGGTGCTACATTCGTCGCATATCTATGTCGGTTCTTCGGAGCTCAGATGTACCGTGTTAGAGAACTTACAGTATCCTTAGCCCTTAACGTAAGTAAATGTCAAAAAGAAAAGTGTACGAAAAATGTCTTCAAATGTCCATCGACCCAACCCAGGAGATGACGAAAATGAAGTCCGTTCAAAATTATATATATAAAGATTGTAACCTCTGTCTGTTCATTGATATTTGTATGTTAACGCTCTAGCGGTCGCAATTTTCGCTTGATCGTTAGCAAACTCCATATTTAAACGTTTTATGTAAAAATAAAGATCAAGTTCGTTACTTGAAGAGGAGTATCTCCGTTACTGTACGTCGGATCGAAAATGCGCATAGAATTAATCTTATTGCAAATTAAAAGATCTATAAATGTAGTTATGCGCATGTTTCCATTATCTTTAATATCAACCGAGATATTTGCGGATTTTTAGTTTTCGGCCTTCAGGAAACCCCCACTTCTACTCATGTCATATCAACAATAAGCTGTTATATTATGAAGCACTTTTTTTGAAGTCTAACTAACAAATATTGTTCTCATTGAACTTTTGTCATGAGATAAATGCAAATACGGGACGCACGTGGGAAATCTGCTTAGTTAACGCAGTCCCTGCGTGATGGACTTTTTTTTCTCTCTTTCTGTTACCACGTAAAAAAAGGTGGTAGGTAATAAACAAAAATAAATAAACTGTTGTTGTCTTGGTTTTCTTTTTTTGTTTTTTTTTTTTCAAAAGCTATTCGTTCTGGTTGGGATTGTATTCTCATTGGCAATAGCTGTCATTCACCAAAGGAATAATTTTCTACTCGGTGCTTCAAAAACCAGCCATACTGTGCCTCTTCCCCGCATTGTCGACTTGACTGAACGAAAAATACGGAGATTGAATAATAAAGAGTGGAAATTGTAATAAGCTGGTAGAAAAGCATAATGGGGTAGTCCTTGAGATGTTTGCTTCGAGAACTTGGGGATTGATGGAGGGTACTTTAGAAGAGCAGTCGACGGCAAAAAGATGGAGACAAGTCAATTTACGACCTCTCCAACGATGGGTCGATGTCCCTCGTCGTAACAAGTCGCAAAATATTCCTACAATATTCGTCAGAATTTATGACTTGAACTCAAGCTAGACGACATTTTTGAGCCCATATGGCAAGATCTCTTAATTTCTTTATATTAATATTATTATTATTTATTAATGTCAACATTTTACTACTATGACAAATTGAGGCTGGTTATCTAAAGGTTACCACCTTTTTCTAGCAAGATTGGGACTAAGGATTTTTACAATGAATTTTTCACGATATAATATCTAATGCCCAGGTGGGAATCGAACTCGCCACTCTAAGTTTACCATGTGATATCAAGGCCAACCCTTTAACTGACATGGCTAACCTGAGCCCCAATTACTTTATAAAAGTAATCGTAGCAAACCCCTTATTGAAATATGCTTTCTTTTTGGCATGGACTCAAATGATTTTCCGTATTCATTTTCTATACTGTTGATGGGGGAAAATCCTTTTAGTTAGTTATGCATTTACTTGACAAGCCATACTCTCCCAATCGAATAACTTATAGCAGATTTCCCTTAATGAAAATCTTGATTTTCATAAACTCAATATATAAGCGTTTTATGTGAAACTAAAGATCAAGTTCGTAAAGAGAATAAATTGAACCTGGTGGAAGAGAGATTTAGAGGGAGGGAGAATCGAAAATTCGAAATATCTCGGTAATTATTTGTAAGATTGAAATTTTGTTTTTAAACAATCTTGTGTAACTATTGATGCTCTACAATTGTTGTTCTATACATTTTTTCATTGCTCAAATATTGAGGGAGTTAGTTTCTGGTTTTAGCAGATTTCCCCTGAAGGAAATCAGCTATTGAGGTTGTACTCACGACGGAATTTTTTCTTCAAATGTCCATCGATCCTACCTAGGAGATAACGAAAATGAGGTCCGTTCGAAACTGTATATATATAATCCCGGGGATATACAGCATACTATGTTCCTGCGGCTCAGAATACATTGGCCAGACCGGCAGATTGATAAACACCAGGGTCGCCGAGCACATCAAGAGTTTAAAAAAGTTTCGGACAGAAGAATCAGCCATAGCGGAACATTTCTGGGAAACCAACCACAACATTAAATTCGATGAAGACAAGGTACTGGCAAAGGTGGACCGTTACCAAGAAAGACTGGTTCGAGAAGCTATAGAAATAGCGAAATGCCCAAACAACTTCAATAGGTTTACTAGGATGATACAGACTCAGCAAACTCTGGAAGCCGGTAATTCCACAGAGACCTCTAATAATAAACGAAAACGACGGTATAGGCGATGAACGACCACCGGACCAAGTAGCCGTAGACACCTGGAAGGGAAGACTCCACCGAAGGAAACCGGATAAGACTTAAATATATACCAGAGATGAACTAACAACTCTTCAGGGTTCTTAAAGGGGGAGAATTTTGAAAATTCGAAATATCTCCATTACTATAAGTCGGATCGAAAAAGTGTATAGGATTAATCTTATTGAAAATTCTTTTGAAGTTTACCCTATAAATGATGTTATATATACATTTATTCTCTATCTTGAATATTAATCGAGATATTTGTATTTCTTAGTTTTCAGCCTTCAGTAAACCCCCACTTCTACAAGTGTTACATAAATAATGCTCTGTTACATAAGAAAAGATATTATTATTATTATTATTATTTATTAACGTCCACTTTTTGCAACTTAGGCTAATCGGGACGGGTTATCTACAGGTTACCACCCTTTTCTAGCCAGGGTGGGATTTTAGGACGTTATTTAATGAATTTCGTCACTAAATAATTTCCTTTGCCCAGGCAATAATCGAACTCGCCACTCTAGGTTTGACATGTGAGATAAAGGTTAACGCATTACCTCGCATGGCTAACCTGAGCCCCTGAAAAGATATTAATTGAAGCCTAAATACCAAATATTGTTTTCATTGAACTTTTACTTTGTGAGATATATGCAAATACGTTTTGTTGACCCCCCCCCCTTCTTTTGTTTTTGGACTACTAAAATTTGAGTGATTGAGATAAAACTGATTCTGATTCATTACAAATTACACCACTAGCTTTAGTAAATTGTTTTCAATAAAATTAATATGTTATATAAAAAAATATTTCATTAATTGTTTGTCTATCTATGCAGCGCTACGAGGTTGGCTTGCCTGTTTGTTTACAATTTAGCCTTGTATTGTACATTTACTGAGCATTCACGGTAGTGTTACCTTAAAACTCATAAGACTTTATCTAATGTAACTAAAATTTAACGATGAGTATGGCCAAACAGCTTAAGTTACTGAGACATACTGCTGGATTACAAAATCTCGTGGTAACTTGTAAAAAGTTCAGCCTTCTAGTTATTAGATGTTTACTTAGAAATAGGGAATATATGGTGAGATGAGATCTGCTTAGTTACACAGCCTCTGCGTGACGGGTTTTAATTCTAAAAGTGATTATGATTGATAGCTAGTCATGTCAAATGCAGCTGGTAATCGTTTTCCATTTATTATTGTTATTTATTAACTAATTAGGACGGGTTATCTACAGGTTACCACCCATTTCTACTCTAGGTTTACTGTGTGAGATTAAATCCAATGCTTTAACTCACATGGCTAACCTGAGCCCAGTTTTTAGCAGATTTCCCTTAAGGGAAATCAGCTATTTAGGTCGTACTTCTCGAAAAATTTTTCGAAAAATTCTCAAATGTCCATCGATCTACCCAGGATATAACGAAAATGAGGTCCGTTCGAAAAATATATATATGATATATATATGCATATATATATATATATTTGTCTGTTAACGCACTAGCGGTCGCAATTTTTTCCCCTTGAAGTTACAATAGAAACTCATATTTAACCATTTTATGTAAAAAGACAGATCAAGTTCGTTAATGGCTGAAATCGTTCTAGAGGGAGGGGGGGGGGTTGGGAATTTATTTTAATTAACTGAAAGATTTCTCATTACCGTTTGTATTTAATCACGGTGGTAGTGTGTTACCAGTATGCAGATTTCTCTATTGTAAAACTTCACATGGGAAATCTGCTTAGTTTAAGCAGCTCCTGCGTGACGGACTTATTGCATTTAACGTTACTTAATATGTTTTGGAAATAATGGTGAGATTAACAACTGACGATGGCTTTACAGTTGCGCATACAGAGCTTCCATTAATCAATATGACTAAGTTGTTCTTAAAATCATAGAGTTCAATGATTTTCCACTTTTTACATACCGATATACAGGAAAAAAAACAGAATCTTTATATAATATTATTCTGGGTTTCTGTTGCGAGGTGGAATAAGCAAGTTAATACTATTGAGGGATGAGTGCGGAGTTTAAACTTTAATCTCCATAAATTCGATTGATGGTAGTTTAAGAAGTTTGACACCCTCTCTATCAAGAGATTTGTAATTTAGAAGAATGATCACCACAATTCTCACAATGCATATGATACTCTCCTGAATTATATATTCTCTATTCATTTCGTCTTCGTGTAGTGCTGTAATGTCTTTTTTGAGAGGACTCGTGAAATTAATAATATAATAATAATTCCAGATCATTTGCTGTAATAGCGTTGAACATTAGGCTGTGAAAGCTTAAATTCTAATAAATTATTTTTTTTTCAAGGTATTAGTTATCTACCATTCTTTTATTTCATTTAGGAAGCAATAGGTTTATTTCCACGCAAATTGTATTTTTCAACTGAGTTCATAGAATACATGGTTTATTATTTTTTTTGTAAACATTTATCAACGATATTAACACCCTTTAACTAGTACTTTTGAAGTTTACATAGACTCATCATAATAAAGAAATTCGGAGGAGAATATATGGGTTTTTAAGTTGTTATTTTAAATGGGGGAAATGATGAGTAATATGACTTATTAATTTATGCTCTTACTTGAACTTTACAGTTCTGGACCAACCATTTTTATTTCCAGGAGGTGCTTGATGAGAATGAAAATTCCATAAATGTAGAGAAACATTTAATATTTAGCCTTCAGCGGGTCTGTAAGGAATACCCCAAATTTCATTTTTAATTTGCCTATTTATAAGCTTTTGATTTTATTTTGTAATTTGGAGTTATTTCGTTAATATAAATATAATCAGTAGTAGCCATGAATGAACTTCATGAGCACTTAAAACTATAGCATGAGACTAGAAATTTACGAGGAGTATACACAAAAAGCATTTAGTTACTGAGACATACAAATAATACAAAAAAGAAACGGTTATACAAAATCTTCGTAGTAAGGTTCGTTGTACACACGAAAAAGTATGTGTAAGAAGTATTTTAATGTTCTTTATTAATGGTAAATTCAAGTTACTATGGTTCTCTAGCAATATTTGTATAACGTTTCTTTCATCAAACTCACCCAGACTAACTTATATGCTCTCCAAATGCTGAATAATGTTTTTTTTTTTAAATTACCTGTCCAATGTTGTTTACGTCACTGTGTTTCACGAAAGATACTCAGAAAATGCATGAGTTTGCCACCACTCGTACGTTACTATGTACTTCCTAAGAAACCCTATTTTCATCTCTCATGCTTATGGACTTAAAAGGAGTGCTTGGCTCGCAATAAAAAATAAGATGCCAAGTTATTGATCTTCCCCCTTCTCGATAAATAGAAAGTAATCCGTTACGACATTTCTGCATATCATGGCTTCACCAAATGATGCGCACCCCACTCCCTTTGACTGAGGCATCTTATGCAATAAAAGTCCGTCACGCAGGGGCTGCGTAAACTAAGCAGATTTTCCACGTGACGTTTTACAATAGAGACATTTCACGAGAGCCGAGCAGTTAATGAAACGGTCGAACTTGTTTTTTTCGGGAAAGACACTTCGTCCATCAGCCGCCCAGATTTAATAAAAATGCAAATATCTCGGTTAATATTCAAGATAGAGAATGAATGTATAGAACAATAGTTATAGTAAATTTAATTTGTAATAAGATTAATTCTGTACAATTTTTCGATCCGACGAATAGTAACGGAGATATTTTGAATTTTCCAAAATCCTCCCCTCTAAACCCCCCTCCCTCTGGCCCGATTTCAGCCGATAACGAACTTGATCTTTCTTTTTACATAAAACGACTAAATATCGAGTTTGGTAACGATCAAACAAAAATTGCGACCGCTAGAGCGGGTAACAGACAAATATATAGCCTTATACAAACTGTTTTTGAACGGAATTCATTTTCGTCATCTACTAAGTAGGATCGATGGACAATTGAAGAAAAATTTCAAAAATTCCGTCATGAGTACAACCTCAATAGCTGATTTCCCTTAAGGGGAATCTGCTAAAACTGATGAGGCAGGACCTCGAATGCTCTGAAATTTAAAACATTTGAAACCTCAATGTATTAATACTGTTGGTCTTTTATTAATGATCAAAATTCATAATTGTCGTTGTTATGTCAACCTGGTCGTTGTCCTCGTGGACAGGAAGACCGCATTTCCGCGAACACGAGATAGGGTTGGAGTGGTCACTCAAGGACATTTAGTGGTTTCCCATCGTCTTCTGCAAGACATTATCTATTAATAATTCATAAGGAAGATGACCCCACTGCACGACACATATGTCAATAAATCCACCTCTCTGTAGTCCTCGTAACTTGAATAAACCGGCCAATAAGAAGCTTTTGCCAGATTGAGTAAGTGGTGTGAGTCAAAATTTAGAAAAGGAGGGTTCAGTAATTACAAAAATTCTCTTACCCTCCCTTAGGAGACCTAAAATTATGTGAGTGTATACTATTTAATGATGCCCCTCTTAGTATAATGTATCGTCGGAAATACTCGTTAAGGACTCATTAAAATGCCTACATAAATTATCTAGTAGCAAACAGGACCTCGCTCTTAACAAGGGATAGTTTTTATCATTTATTACAACATCTCACAGCTTTAGTCTCCGTTAAGGGTTATTTAGAAGCACTCTGTAAATTTTATCAAGCGATTGTAAATTACATTCGATTCATCACAGAAATTACACTTATCTTCTTCTTTTACTTTAGCTTTATAACTTAAGCTAGCCCATTAAGTTATTTAAATGTTGTTTCTTTAATCTCTGTTTATAGGGTAATTGTATTTTGGCATGTATGTTGTTTATGAACTTCTTCTGTTATGTTTAGTGCTATTGGGTGAGTGATGTAAATGTCTCGGAGGGTTAATAATGAGCTTAGTGAATCTGAACGAATTAGTGTGTGTTTGAGCTGTGATGATGTAGGTGTCATCTTTTTGAGTGCCAACCAAATTGCGTGGAGTTCAGCTCCAAGTATACTATAGTGGGATGGCAACTTTTCTGAAAAAAAAAACTTCTCTTTCTGTGACTGCTGCAGATCCGACTTTGTCATCGCTCTTCGATCCGTCAGTGTACCAAACAGAATGGAAGTTTTTCTTTGCTAAAAACATTTTGAAGTGATTTTTGTAGAATATTGTAGATAGATAAGTAAAAAAAGTCCGTCACGCAGGGGCTGCATAAACTAAGCAGATTTCCCACGTGAGGTTTAGTAATAGATAAATCTACATACTGCTAACACAACACCACCGTGAATATTAAGTGAATAAATACAAAAGGAAATAAGAAATGTTTCAGTCAATTTCAATAACCTGCCCGCAAGGAAGAAATGTAAACAAACAGATCTGCCAGCCTCACACCGGAATGAAAAACAATTACTGAAATATATCAGAATACAACATATTAATTTTATTGAGAACTATTTACTATATTTAGTACTGCAATTAATAATGAGTCAGAATAACTGTTATCTCTATCAATCAAATTTTAGTAATCAGATAGACCTTAAATAGTAAACGATAACTAAAGAAGTGGTGGCGCGGATGAACAGAACGTATTTGCATAAATCTCACAAAGTAACGAAGGTAAGGTAAGGTTAGAAACGACAGGTTAGAAGAAGCTTCCGCCTGAGCCGAGAAATGACGAAGATGGCCGACGTAATCGGAACTAGACACTATACCCGACCACAGACGAATGGAAACGAAAAAGCAGATTTAGCAGCCAGAGAAGCCCATCAACTCGACTCCATCACCCCAACAACAATTACATCTGCAGAACTCTACCAACCACTCAAAGAAGAAATTAATAAAAACTGGCAACACATGTGGAATGAAACCCAGAACAATAAATTAAAAACTATTAAAACCACCATCCGTCCATGAAAATATTCGACAAGAGACAACAGAAGAGATGAAGTTGTATTAGGAAGACTCCGAATTGGGCACACACGACTTACGCATGGCTATCTTATGACAAAAGATCAACCCCCGATTTGTGAGAAATGTAACACAGAACTGACTATATATCACATATTAATGGAATGCCATAAGTATACAGATATTAGAAACAAATACAATATTTCCAATAGTATAGAAGTGGCCCATGGAGATGACCCGAAAGAACTCCATAAATTGTTTAATTTTGTAAAAAACACGAGTTTATACAAAGAAATTTAAAGTGCAATTGCTCGTATCCTCGTTTATATTGTTAAAATGGCGATATGGATGAGGATACCAAAATGTGAATTATAAATATTACAGGGCGATGATAACCTGGTAGTTTTTCGCCCTTAAACCCTATACAACAACAACAACCGACCACAGACTTCATAAAAATGCAAATATCTCGGTTAATATTCAAGATAGAGAATAGATGTATGTAACAATATTTATAGTGAATTTAATTTGAAATAAGATTGGTTTTATACAATTTTTCGATCCGATGCATAATAACGGAGATATGTTGAATTTTCGAAATATTTCCATTACTATACGTCGGAGCAAAAATATGAATAGAATCAATCTTATAGCAAATTAAAAGTACTATAAATATTGTAATATACATTTATTCTATATCTTGAATATTAATCGAGATATTTGCATTTTTCAGTTTTCAGCCTTCAGCAAACCCCCACTTCTACTCATGTTACATAAAGAATACACCACATCCAGGGCTATGTAATAAACCATATCATGCAAAGCTTAAATACCAAATATAGTTTTCAAGAGACATTTATATACGAAATGCACGCAAATATGTTCTGGTGACCCCCCCCCCTTTATGTTTTTGGAATACTTAAATTTGATTGATTGAGATAAAAATTATTCGGGTTCATTATAAATTAGTTTTCAATCAAATTAATACGTTATATTCAGATATATTACAGTAATTGTTTTTCTTTCAACTCAGACTTTGACTTTGACTTTCAATTGTTTTGGAAGTTGGCAGAACTGTTTTTTTACATTGTAGATGTTTTCCGCCGGGAGGTTTCTTATTATCATTTGTATTTATTCACTTAATATTCACGGTGGTGTTGTGTTACCGCTATGTAGATTTATCTATTGTTAAACTTCACGCGGGAAATCTGCTTAGTTTACGCCGCCCCTGCGTGACGGACTTTTATTCAAGATAATGAAACACGTCTACTACAATAAATATAATTTAATTTGGAGATTTCTAGCCAGCCAATTTAGAGCAGGATTCTCGATCAGTGTTTTCTGTACATAATGATCAACTCGACGTATAATCCCTGTTAACCAAGGATGACCTGGAGTGAGTTGCCTCCAGTAAAATGGCGGACTTGCATTTTCCTCGGGGGTAGTGCCTATGGTCGGATTTTAAAAGACTCATAATCGATTGACACGTCAAGGGGCTACCAGGCATACTCCCTAGACATCCTATAATATATAATCCCTCAGACAATAGCGGGCTTTGTAGGGAATTCGTAAACTAAAGTCTCCATTGGTGGAGATTGAACTCCTATTTTCCTTAAGGGATATATATATATATATATATATATATATATATATATATATATAAAATTGTAACCTCTGTCTGTACATTGATTTTTTTCGCGAAATTTCACGATAACTTTTTCGTTCACATGTCATAGACACCATATCTGCATTTTGTTTTCTTTCGTGTATGTTTATTGTTTGTTTGTTTGTTACCTTTTCACGCATAAACGGCTGACCGAACTACTTATGAAACTTGGTATGTATTACTAACCCAACTTAGACTTTAGGCTATATTAATTTTCTCTGAGACAACAGGAGTGGGGGTTTAAGGGAAGCCTGAAATTAAAAATAGCGATATTTCGCTTTCCTTGAATTTGGTTTTTCGGTACATATGCACATTCAAAAGTTGACATTTATTTTGTTATTTAGAGTAACTTTTGTTATATACACTTTTGTCGTATACAATAAATGAGTTATTTACGTAAAACTTTAGCGGGCACTAACGGCTGAAACCGAACTTAACAAAACTCGATATGTCAATCGATTAATTCTTTCATGATTATAAGTTATAATTAAAATTTTTAGGTTCGAAACAAGGAGACCTGGGGGTTAAAAGGGAGGCCTGAAATAAAAATTCACCATATTTACATGTATAAAAGACGGGAAAATATAAAAATATCGAAGACACGTGAAGCCTTATCGAACAAATAATTCTATTATTAGCAAATCCACGGCAAAGATGGGTATCAATCCTAAAAACTGGGACGGGTAAATGTCAAAATATTGTGCAATGTAAAGCCTACTAAAAAATACCATCACCATTCAGCCTCAGATGAATTCCCGGGCGAAGCCGGGTATCTGAGCTAGTATATATATATATATATATATATATATATATATATATATATATATACACACATTTATCTTATATTAACGCTCTAGCGGTCGCAATTGTTTCTTGATCGTTACCAAACTCGATATTTAAACGTTTTATGTAAAAAATAAAGATTAAGTTCGTTAATGGCTGAAATCGGACCAGTGGGAGGAGAGGGTTAAGAGGGGGGATTTTCGAAAATTCAAAATATCTCCGTTACTATACGTCGCATCGAAAAATTGTATAGAACCAATCTATTAACATTGCTATATACATTTATTCTCTATCTTGAATATTATCCGAGATATTTGCATTTATATTATGTGTGTGCACGTAACGGACGAGATGAGATCGGCTAACTTCGGTCCTAGTCGCGGGTTTCCAGCAAAAGCTAGTTCGGCAGTTTCTATAACTGTTTGGCTCTCGTGAAATTTCTCTATTGTAAAACATCACGAGGGAAATCTGCTTAGTTTACGCAGCCCCTGCGTGACGGACGTTTTTTTATTTACTATAAGCTTACTCATCGGTGCTCTCATTTTCTTAATATATTTGGTTTTATAATATATTTATATCCGATGCATAATACACAAAATATATGATTTTAAAGGCAAGCTTTTATTCTTATTAGCGCTGTCTTTTGCTTCACCGGTCTTCACTTCCATAGGGATGCTATTTTTCGGCAACTCTTCAGTTGCTTTCAGACTGGTCATTGCTACTGTTACTTGATCTAAGTCCGGTTTAGTCCGGACTGGAACGAAACAACAGTAGCCTGAAGATTCCAGAAAACTCGCCATTCCAATGTACGTGAAAACCGGAGACGGCGAAAGCCGTCAGAAGAATAAGGGAGATATATATGACAATTCATTGTAATTCCTTCACCACCCCTTCGCGTCCGATATTGTCCTTTAAGGAATATGATCTTGAGATTCGCACAAAACGGTTAAATATCGAGTAGATTATAGAGAAAATTAAAATTTACGTTTAAAGGGCAAAACGTATGCCGTCACATCGTACTGCCCGTGTAACTCACATAATAAGGTAACTTCTTTAAAGGTAATTACATTGACAGTGTAATAAATTTAATTAACGAAACCTTCAAAGCCCACAAAAAATCCGTCACGCAGGGGATGCGTAAACTAAGCAGATTTCCCATGTGAAGTTTTACAATAGAGAAATCTGTATACTGGTAATACAATACCACCGTGATTAAATAAAAACGGTAATGAGAAATCTTTCAGTTAAATAAAATAAATTCCCAACTGAAACGGCTTCTGAATTGTAAGAATAATTTATATTTTAATAACTCAAATATTAGTTGTCCAAGAACTAAAAAAGGGGGGGGGGCGGATGAACAGAACGTATTTGCATAAATCTCACAAAGTAACGAAGGTAAGATAAGGTTAGAAACGACAGGTAAGGTTAGAAGAAGCTTCCACCTGAGCCGAGTACTGGCGGAAATGGCCGACGTAATCCGAACTATACCCGACCACAGACTTCATAAAAATGCAAATATCTCGGTTAATATTCAAGATAGAGAATAAATGTATATAACAATATTTATAGTAAATTTAATTTGCAATAAGATTGATTTTGTACAAGTTTTCGATCAGACGTATTGTAACGGAGATTCCCTTAAGGGAAATCTGCTAAAAGTAAAGTCATAAAGCATGTGTAAAAATTAATATAAATTAATTTTTCAATGATAAAGGGTAAAGAAAATGTATAAATAACAATAGTATGGCGCCACTAATCAACGGTTTAATTAATTTCGTTAATTAATTAATTGATTTTGTACAATTTTTCGATCCGACGTATAGTAACGGAGATATTTTGAATTTCTAAAATCCTCCCTTCTAAACTCCCCTCTCTCTGGTCCGATTTCAGCCGCTATCGAACTTGATCTTTCTTTTTACATAAAACGACTAAATATCGAGTTTGGTACCGATCAAACAAAAATTGCGACAGCTAGAGCGGTAACAGACAAATATATATATATATATATATATATATATATATATATATATATATATATACAGTTTTGAACGGACTTCATTCTCGTCATCTAGTAGGTAGGATCGATGGACATTTGAAGAAAAATTTCGAAAATTGCGTCATGAGTACAACCTCAATAGCTTATTTCCCTTAAGGGAAATCTGCTAATATTGTATCTTTAACAATATAAGGAAGTAAAAGGTACAATATCCAAATGCTGGTACAAATGGAAATGCAAAATGCATTCCCCCCTAATAATCCCATCAGTATTTCATAAGTTTCCTTTTCCTACCCACATTGCCAACCCTCACTCAATTTTTTGATGAATCAGTAACTGAGCACGTAAACGACAGTCCAGCATATCGATCGTGAGGAATTCATTTCTCTAAAAATAAACCATTACCTTATTAATAATAAGATATTGAATAACTTATATCTTCTAAGGTCGTATCGGGAGCCTCTCAAAAATAGTTGTGTATCTTATTATCAGATATTATTATTATTATTATTATTATTATATTTTTGATGAAATCGTTTCACCTTCCTTCTTTCCGTGATGTCGAATCGAAAAGTGTTATTCAACGAATCTTCTTAATGATGGAATGTTCTAAATTTCTTGTATTATACATTCACTACGAACTCCAAAATGAATGCAGTTATTTGCATTTTTAGTTGTCATCTGGCAACGTAAGTAAACCCCACCCCAACTCATATCGTTTTAACAGTCTGACTCGACAATTAAATCCCATATATGCATTCCATCGAGCCCTTAGTATGTGGAATACATGAATAGACGTGGGTATGTGACGGAGTCGCTGATCCTTTGTGTTACATAACGTTCAAGAGGCAACAATTTTTTGCTAGCATTTAATATTTTAGAGGTTCGTGTAAAACTAAAGGTTGATTTGGTTAATGGAAAAAATCGGTCAAGGAGAATTCAATGTTTAAGGTAACGGTAAAATGTGAATTCTTAAATATCTCCTCTCTAGTGCGATGGATCGAAAAACTTCGTTTAACAGATCTCGTATTAATTTAGTAGTATACTGCAATTATCGACTAATGCATACTTGCCTAACTCGAAAATTAAGAAAATAATTGTCAATGTTTTTCAGCTTTCAGTAAACCACCACTCCCGATGAATGGACTTATTGAGTAAATATTTGAATGATAATATTTTTAAGGCAGCTGTTTGGTTAGGGAATTTAGTATGCTGAGAGATATCTAATGTGACTAGTAAGGTAATTGACAAAAATCCTGCAGAAAAATTCTGGCGTTAAGTTCTATCATATAATAAATACTAACCTAATAACATAAATATCACATTAAATCATTTATGGATAATATTGATACAAAGGATAAGAATGTTTAAAGAATTTATGAAAGTTCACGTTTAACAATAAGTACTAATGTAGTAGTATATTGCAAACTCAAAAATTAAGAAAATAATTGTTAATTTTTTTTCAACTTTCAGTAAACTACAACTTCCGATGATACGAAGTTCACTGTAAACTATATTATATCAGTAAAAATTTCATGTTCATTATAAATTTCAAATCTTGCTAACGTAGGGTTCTTACTAAAGGTGAAAAGGAGTTTAAAAAGTGAGATTACTTAATAATACATATATGTTATAAGAATTCTTATAGAAGATTATTTGTTTTATTTAGAATATTGTAATATTATTTAATGTTATGTTTATATATCTATATAGCAATAATCAATCATGCTGATTAATAATTTAGTAAATAATGGCCGAACTCAAGAGACGGACTTATGAGTCCATGTTTATGTATGTTATATATAGTATAAGGAAAAATATTATTATGATAACTTAATTGTATATTTAACATGTAAATTATTTCAAATTTCAAAATAAAACTACTTTATTATTATTATTACATATATGTTATTCTATTAGGTGAAAAAAGTGCTTGCTTTACGCTGCACCTGCATGACAGATTTTATTTTTGAATCCACACTTATGTGCTTTTTGGTTGTAATATGTTGTGAGAGATAAGAGAGTGAAAGGAATTACAGGGCTATTGGAATAAACCTATAGATTATTGGTGTCAATTGTAATACATCAAAAGGGATTAAGCTAGCAGGAATTGAGAAATGATCGTAAAAGTTACAAATTTATGATTGACCATTGTGACCATTTTTTGGTAATAAATAATGTAAAGGGTGCGGCAGAAATAACTCCCCTATAAGAAGAGCTAATAAAAACTGAACCATGTAAGATAGGACATTTTTATTTTTATTAACTAAAAGTACACACAGAGCCGTTTAAGACAAGCAATATCGTCTTTATAACAAAATGCCACTGAAAAGTGGTATCCATTGTTGATCCATTGGTTGAGCCGGTCCTGGTAGTTTTCGATTACTCTGCGGGTCACGTCGACCTGGAGCTTTACGTTTCATTGCAGAGCCTGTCTGAAGAATATTCGAAACCCACGAATAAATGGCTTTCTTATCGGAAAAAGGGTCCCGTCGATCGAGCGCGAAGCGAATACGGAAGACGCGTTGACCATTTAATGGCGATCCGGCGTTTTTAATAAACAGCTCCACGACAAAAGTACTATTTTCAATGTACACTGAAAACGGCACGTCATATACGCTATAGAAGTGTGGGGTACAGCAAAACCTTCGAACATCAGACGCATCCAGACTTTCCAATCCAAAGTCCTTTGCTCCATAGTAGATGCTCCATATTATGTTACAAATCACACCCTCCATAAAGATCTTTATATCACATTTGTAAAGGACCTAATTCCCTTAAGATTCAGAAAATTCCACAGCAGGCTGTCCTATCATCCTAATCCAGAAGTCCTAGGCCTTTCCAGTACCACTCATCCATATTCCCCTCCACAAGAGACAATGGCCCAGAGATCTCCTATAGAAGTGTAAAGTGAAGTGATAGCAGTGGCTATTTTCTTATCAAGTGCCATTCCTCCTTAGCTCTTGACTTCCTTGCCAGGCAGGGAGAGGCTGCTCCTCTCATTCTGGTGAAGGGGTGTAGCTTCTGTCGAGAGTGACGGAGGTCGATTGAATTGTAAATATCACATTACAAAATGCATTTAAATGCAGAATGTATTATTCTTAATAAAATAAAATAACCTAAACGGCACATATGCAGTTACTCATAAGACACACCCCACACCACTGTACTGTCACTGCTCGCTTCCGACTGCCTCTCAAATTGGGGAGTTCTTTCTGTCGCACCCTGTGCTTGTGTTTAAAGTCTAACTCTAGAAACTATTTCTGAGAACAACCAACGAAATGATATCCAGGAACTAAGGTCCTTAGCTGGATGAAGGACATATTTCCATTTACCCCTTGCTTGGAGCATATTTTAATTAATTCCTGGGAATAATTAGAAATCCATTGACTTTAAAGTCCTTAGGAATTCGGGGAATTGGCGAGATTAATTGGAGGTGAGGGCGAAGGAAAATGGATTATTCATGGACTCCATCTTTAGAACAATCGGTTGGTTAGTTCAATTAAATATTTTTCATATTCATTTTTTTTTAATGGACTAATAGGTTTAAGAATATCCAGCTCCTCTATCACTACAGGCGTATTGTTAAATATTATCCTTATTATATTTCATTTTGGTACATTATTATGCTCGAAATTAATAATATAGTACAAGCGCCAGAGGGAGATGAGTTTCCAAAATGTGAGAAATGCATTCTGTAAAAAGGTTTGAACTCAGAAAAGCTTCCACATTATGATTCTGGGTGTTGCCAGGAGAGTTTTTGGTCCATTTATTTTTTACACCCTTCCCGCTTAGATAGCAAGTAAATGGGCAGGCATTGCAATTTTAATGGTTGTTTTAGTGTCAATACCCAATTGTTTCTTATGATTAAAAATAATTATAGCTAGTCAATAGAAAAATAAATTAAAAAGTTAAAATAAAAAGAAGAATTGTTCATACAAAAATATTTAATTCGGAAAAGCACATTTTAACGGAAATCATTTACAAAAAGTAAAAATACTAGTTATGAATATTTTTCATTACGACAGTCATTAATAATACAATTTCACATCGAAATACAATTTAGAAGTAATTTTTACAATTGAGTTGTACAAAACCAGTAATCAAAGCAGAAAGAAGCGTTTATTACCCACTTTTATACAAGAAACATAAAAGTCCTAGCAAATTCAGTGGTGTCGCATAGGCTTTTGGGTACCCCATAACTTAAAAAAATCGCGGTAACTGCATACTTAAATAACTTAACACGAATATAACTCGAATCGTTTAAATAAATATACATAAGTTGAAAATTACAGATATGTATTAATGTTAGCAGATTTCTCTTCATGGAAATCAACTATTGAGATTGCACTCTTAATGGGATTTAAAAATTAATTAGTAAATTTCTTCATTTGTCCATCAGGCCCGCGTAGGAGATTACGGAAATGAGGTTCCTTCAAATTATATTAATACATATGTAAGCATATTTCCATTATCACTCAAATGGTTGCAATTTTTGGTTGATTGTTACCGAACCCAGGATTCGAGAGTTTCATGAAAAAGAAAGACCAAGAAGGGAGAGGGAGGTGATCGATATCTCGAATATATCCGTTGTTATGAGTTGGATCGAAAATTATTATGTAACTTATCTTATTGTATTAACTTCGATATTTGCATTCTTTGGTTTTCATCCCTTAGTAAAGCCCTAGTTCTAATCATCTGACATTAGCAATAAGTCAATAAATCACTAAGTGCCTTATTCGGAGCATTAATACAGCGCGATGTAACTCCTCACAAGAATATGTCTCTCAAAATTGAAATACCTTTGTACCTTTTACTCAAATATTAAACGAGATGTATTATTTTAACTTTTGAGAGGTTTATAACCCCCCCCCCACTCCTACTAATGAGATTGTTACTTAGGGCACCTGACCCACTAACCATTTCATAAGCAGCTTAAAGTTGGAGTCACGTTTGCATAGGCTTCTTATTTTAGAAAAAACGAACAACAAATTTTGACAGAACTGCAGCGTGTTACTTGGGAAATCTGTTTAGCTTACTCGTCCCGTGAGTGACAGATGTTTTTTTTTTCTATTTTACTTTAATTTGTGATCATAGTGGAGCTATCAGATCTCTGAACGCATAGATACCAATGAGATTTTAATTTTTGAAAGATCTTCTTTTTTTGACATTTTGAACCCTCAATTTTGATAAAACTTAAAGTTTATCAAGAATTACAGTGGCTACTGGTTAAAAACGAATTATTAGAAGAAAATTGTGAGTTGCTTTCTGCTATATTCTTCTAGATAAGGATCAATAAAACGTCCGAACCAAAACTCAGACTATGGAGTCGCCAGCCGGTTTTGGTCCAGGCTACACAGATCAGCAGGCACTGACGATGGAGCGCTGACTCAGAAAGTGCACATTGCATAAAATTAAAAATAGCAGTAGAGGACAAGGCCTTTTTATTGATCCTTATCAATTGGTTCTCTACCGTCCAGCATATTCCAGAGATATTCTTCTTAAGAGTTAGCCGCACAAGGCTTTGATCTCCACTGGCACATTTATTAGTATATGTTTACGTTTTTCTTCTCTAACATTTTTAATGGAAATTCTTATCATATTCGGAGACTTAATAATGTACAAGTCGTCACTATGTGAACATTAATTCATTACGTTTACTGTAATACTCATTATATTATAATATGAATTCTGATATGCGAATGTAAATACAAACATGTACAGAATTACGGGTATTAGCCAGAGAGACGAAGGGGTTTTGTACATTTAGAGTAATACCCAGGTTAAAGGAGGGTTGATTTTTTTTAGTAGTACATTCACTGTAAAGAAGTTGTCACTGATGAAAAAAAACATGTAATTAATCTCCCGGAGCGTACAGACATCTATTGGAGACAACAATTAGAAAATAGTTTATAAGAGTATACACTACATTCAAAAGTGAAAATAGTTTTGTTAGGTACATAATATGTTAGGTTTATTTGAAACTAATTGAAAAAATATTGTTAATATTTAAAAAAAAAAAAAAAAAACATCCAGGCATGAAACCATTCAGACAAAACTAATTTCACTAATAAAAAGTAAGATATGCCATTAGTAGCAACCTCCACAGACAGCAATGACAGTACCATACAAAATGAAGAAAATTAGCCCTACCAAGAGAAGAAAGAAAAGTCTATTAATTGAGATACTTCAAGTTTAGGACCTGAAGAAGAAATGACCGCTCTAGCTAACATGACAGCTTCAGTCTCCTGGCTTTAAACAAGAAAGCTAGCAGTATTATAGGCTTGGTGCTCATCAGCTCCAAAAATGCAGGTGATGATGAGGGAGGCTGAGTGCGTGCGATAAAATGATTTTTTCTGTAATCGTTGAATAACGGTAACATTACTAAACTGAAATGAGTGAAGAAAGTGAAACATTTTGCAATAGAGTGAAGAAAGTGAATTGCCTTCTTAATTAGTAATAAGTATAAATTAAAAAATAATTTGAAATTAAACGCTTTTAAATGATTCTTAACGTTGTAAGAATTTATTTTAACAAAATAAATTGAAATTTGAATGGACTATTGGTGGAAATAATCAATATATTTTAAAATTTAAATATAATAATAATTACCTTCCTTGTTTATAACTGCACTACTTCACAATCATCACTAGTTGTTTTATAACTATGCTTATAACCTTTCACAACCATGCTTATAACCTAGCAACAACATACCATAATCTTCACAACATCCTAATTTTGTTCATATTCTGGTTAGATCTGATCATGTATTACACGATTACAGAAAAAAATTTAATATTACACTCGTGACGAAAGTAGAATTTACAACTCTCGTGAAATTACCTCTCGGGTAAACGTTTCACTGGAGTTGTAAAATGATCTACTTTCGTCACTTGTATAATAAATAACTATTAGTTAATTGAAAAAAAAAACTGAAAAGAGTACATACAGTGTCAGTCATTTAATTTAATTATATTAGCTAATTATAATGCCAGTATAAAATAAGTACTTTTAAGGGAGAAAATATATATTTATATAATATAATATATAAAGATTAAAGAGTATCTACTATTATTATATGGGATAAGTATAGATTTAGTTAATAAATAATTGTATAAAAAATTAGTAAATTTAATACCCTTAGGATATGACAAGAGCGGTATTTACAATATATTAGTTGATATTATTTAAGACATAGAGTAAAACAGGGACTTGTATACAGCATTATACTACTATAAAGGGTATAATAACCTAGTTGTTGATTGCCCAAATCATATTAATCCTAATACTAATCTACTGGAGCGTGATAAATGTTAACGATTTCGGGAATGAAGTTAGTAAATATAATTCTTGACAATGTGAAAGATAGTAGTCAAAAGCCCATGTAGCATGTTCTCTGCTGTCAGCTATGGAGGAAAATCACCTTGATTTTACGTTTTCCGGTTTCATTCTGACGAGAAACAGATTGCTGAGGTTTTTTTCTGAGGTTACTGGAGGTTAGAGAGATACTGATGGTAGTTAATGTATAGGAAGGGCCTGTAGGAGGAGGGCCTAGATAAGATGTATGGCCGGGAAGGGGTGTGGGCGTAGTAATCTCTGAGATAGGGTGGGGCACCGCCCTTGGGGTAGCTACAATGCCAAGGTCAGTACTGCCAACTCACCCCCTACAGCCCTATGTGGCTAGTATACCCTTCAACAAAATCAACAATAATAACTCAAAAATATTGATAAATTTCCAATATTGATACATGGAATAAATGAGTTCCAGTATTGAGCTAAAGCTATCAAAATTATATAAAAAACAGTATAATATGGTAGCATCCTCAGAGGTGACCTGTATCAGAACAGTACATTTCATTGCTTTTGACATTATAAATTTTAACTCAACATAGATAAATTCAGAGTAATGACTTCCTTGCAACAAATAAGTGGCATAGCTACATACACACACACACACACACACACACACACACACACATATATATATTATATATGAATATTATCACAATTTATATTACATACTAGCTAAGGTACCTGGTTCGCCCGGGAAATCTTGGGGCTTTACTTTGTACAATAATTTTCCATTTTTCCATCCCAATGCTTAGGATTTATTTACACTCTGGGGATATGTTAATAATAAAAGTATTTGTTATTTACTTAATTCTACCGTAAAGATCGACCTACATGCACTCACTGTAACACAGTACTGACCACTAAACATCTCCTGACCGACTGCAGACTACGTGAACATTTGAACTTACCCAACGACTTGAACGAACTATTAACAGAAGGTAGCCCACATATAAATACACTATTAAACCACTTGAAGACAACAGACATTTACAACAAACTTTAAACCTCACCTACTCCACTCATTTCTCTACGTTTTAGCAGATTTCCCTTAAGGGAAATCAGCTATTGAGGTCGTACTCATGACGCGAGTTTCGAAAAATTTCTTCAAATGTCCATCGATCCAACCCAGGAGATGACGAAAATGAGGTCCGTTCAAAATTATATATATATATCTATATATATATATATATATCTATATATATATATATATATATATATATATATATATATATAGATATATATATTTGTCTGTTAACGCTCTAGCGGTCGAAATTTTTGTTTGATCGTTACCAAACTCGGAATTTAATCGTTTTATGTAAAAAGGAAGATCAAGTTCGTTAATGGCTGAAATCGGACCAGTGGAAGGGGGGGTTTAGAGGGGGGGATTTTCGAAAATTCGAAATATCTCCGTTACCATACGTCGGATCAAAAAATTGTATAGAACCAATCTTATTGCAAATTAAATTTACTATAAATATTGTTCTATACATTTATTCTGTATCTTTAATATTAACCGAGATATTTGCATTTGTATTGTGAGTGTGGTCGGCTATGTTCGGGAGTTTCCGCCGAGCGCTAGTGTGGCCGTTTCACTAACTATTCGTCCTCGTGAGAATAGTTTACTACTACTGTTATTATTAGGCAGATTTCTCTATTGTAAAACTTCACGTGGGAAAACTGCTTAGTTTACGCAGCTCCTGCGTGACGGACTTTTTTATTTATTTTGTTTTTTTTAGATTACCAGTATAGAACGACATTTTGATGTTTGTAATTTATTTTGTATTGTAAACATTTTCAACATCTCTTGGTATGTCTGAATAATATAATGGAACAACGTTTTATCCACCCCCGCCCCCTATAAGAAAGAAATTGAGTATCATTTGTGCAAGGAAGTACTTTGAATTTATGTATATATTGCAATTAAAAAGCAAAAATATATTTATAGATGTAATGTCGAAAAGGATGAACAGGAAGAAGCAAAGGTATTGTTGAAGATATTCTGCGTGCCATATTTGTGAATTTAGCTTAAATAAATTTGATTGTTTTAGCAGATTTCCCTTAAGGGAAATCAGCTATTGAGGTTGTACTCATGACGGAATTTTCGACATTTTTCTTCAAATGTCCATCGATCCTACCTAGTAGATGACGAAAATGAGGTCCGTTCAAAACTGTATATATATATATCTATATCTATATATATATATATATATATATATATATATATATATATATATATATATATATATATATCTATATATTTGTCTGTTACCGCTCTAGCGGTCGCAATTTTTGTTTGATCCTTACCAAACTTCATATTTAAGCGTTTTATGTAAAAAGAGAGATCAAGTTCGTTAACGGCTGAAATCGGACCAGTGGGAGGGGGGGTTTAGAGGGGAGGATTTTCGAAAATTCGAAATATCTCCGTTAACATACGTCGAATCGAAAACTTGTATATAACCAATCTTATTGCAAATTAAATTTACTATAAATATTGTTATATACGTTTATTCACTATCTTGAATATTAACCGAAATATTTGCATTTTTCAGTTTTCAGTAAACCGCCACTTTTACTCATGTTACGTAAACAATACTCTGCTACATAATAAATCACATTATTGGTAGTTTAAGTACCAAAAATTGTATTGAAGAGACCTTTATTATACGAGATACATGCAAATATGTCCTGGTGACTCCCCCCCCCCCATCTTAAAGTTTTGGACTACTAAAATTTTATTGATTGAGATAACAATTATTCTGACTCATTATTAATTACAGTACTAGATATAGTAAATATTTCTCAATAAAATTAATGTGTTATATTCTGATATACTTCAGTAATTGTTTTTCGTTCCGGTGTGAGGTGGACCTACCAGTTTGTTTACATTTCTAACCTAACGCTTCCTGTCGGCAGGTTATTGAAATTGGATGAAACATTTCTTATTTCCGTTTGTATTTATTCACGGTGTTGTTGTGTTACCAGTATATATATTTATCTATTACTGAACTTCACGAGGGAAATCTGCTTAGTTTACGCAGCCCCTGCGTGACGGACTTTTATATCTCGGTATAATACATTTTTAAACTAGTGTCTTAGACTTCCATCACCCTCATGCCAGGATTTATCTCAAAGTTTATTGTTCCATATAGCATTATTTTAACATTTCCTTAATTTTATATCCATGTACTTTAAACTATGTCTTAATAATTCTGAAAACATTTTATCTTTAATTTAATTTAGAAAATGCAAATAAATGGTACTTAGCGACATCGCCTAGTTGCGGAGCTCTTCAAATAAATAAATAAATAAATAATTCTACAAAGTACACTATGTTTTATATTATCCGTTTCCTGTGCATGTATCTTTTTATATATAACATAATCATAGATTATCGTATTAACCATATTATTCATACGGTTAATACGATAATCTATTAAAATAATTAATTAATTAAATAGCTTAAACAACTCACTGAAATATAAGGTTAACAGTGTGACGACAGAAAGAAAGTCTCCCACCTTTCCTCCCTAGACTCACTGTTGCCAACAAACATCCCACTTTTTTAAGATATCAGTTCTGTTTACAGTAAATTATGCTAATAATTCTTATTACATTTTCTTTACAATACAAAAGTGTTTGTTGAATTAATTTTCCTATTTTAATTAAATACATTTAAGGAGAAACTGACATTTCTGATTAATTAATGTTTGGAAAAGAGGAAGGGGGCATGACAATATACTTTGGTCTTCATGCAACCAGTTAATAGTGGCTGTTAAGTTTAATGAACGTGTATTAATCCATCACGGTACTAAAAGTGCATATAACAAAAGTTACTTTAAATAACAAAACAAACAACTTTTGTTATATGCACGTCGGCCGAAAAATGAATAGGGTACGAAATATCGCGATTTTGTATTTCAGGCTTCCCTTGTAAACCCCACTCCAGTTCGCCTCAGAGAGTATTAATATAGCTTAAAACCCAAATTGGGTTAGTAGTAATATACATACCAAGTTTCATAAAATTCGTTTCAGCCGTTTACGATTCCATAAAGGTCATACAGACAAACAATCATTTAGATATATAACTCCTTAAATAATGGAGGTTTTATGCCGAGTGGGTCACTCACTACCTAAAAAGCACTATATTTCTAAGTTCGGTATAATAATGTACCAAAAGAAAATATAATAAAGATAATATTTTACAAGAAACCGCAAATTTCAGTTGTAAATTAGGTTTTTATTGTAATCTAATATATATAAATGGATTATTAAGTTGATCGACGTTAACGAATCTGTCTATACACTCACCATATGGGATGATCCAAAACGTTATAAATCTTCGGTGGCCAATGAAGCTATTAAAAATAATCTTAGTTTTGAAATTTGAAACTCATGAGCAACATACTTCAAGAGATGACAACGAGAACTGCTCGCTTCGAAATATTTACATCGGTTAACTTTATGATGAATCTTCTTCGAAATTTTGCTAAAACTAGTAAAAAATGGAGAGGCTAAAGTACGTATATTATTATTATATATTAACGTCTATTTATTGCAACTAAGGCTAATTGGGAAGGGTTTTCTACAGGTTACCACTCTTTTCTAGCCAGGGGTTATTTAATGATTTTCGTCACCAAATAATTTCCTTTGCTCAGGCGAGAATAGAACTCGCCACTCTAGGTTTATCACGTGAGATTAAGGTAAACGCTTTAACTCATATGGCTAACCTGAGTCCCTTATTACACTTTATGATACTATGTATCATAACGTCCTATCCTATCACGTTGTATAGGTTACGACCCCCTTTTCTAGTATTGTTGACTCATCCATGCCATGGGATTTTTTATTTTAACTGAAACATTTAATTACCCACTATCTCAACCTAATTTGGTAGAAGTAATAATAAATTAGCCGAACATGTCGACTTCCCTTTGTTTGCACAATATGCAAGACAATTTTGAATTACATTTACAGGCAACACCTGATCATAGTTAGCTTGAACAGAAAATCAAGATTTTCTACGGGAACGGATATGGAAACAGTATGGTCAAAATATCTTGTAGAGGTTTCCTCTTGCTCAGATGATTCAACAATAAAGGCAGTAGGAGAAAATCCCATTTATTCCAATAGAAGTATGAAGAAAATTCCACGACATCCACTGCATTCACTGACTAAAGACAATCATTAGCCAGTATGAGTAATTTGTACTGAAAAGTAAGAAGTATTATGATGTTGTAGCGTCGACGCACGTACTCGTGAGTCGTTCGCTATCAAATATAATAACCTCGTGGTATAAAAAATACCAGATGGTTTTAAATATATTCAGTCAGTGAAAATAGTTAACCGGATTGAGTGCGAAAATATCTGGTGTCTTGCGTTAACTGGAACTTTATTATATTGAGCAAACTGAGACTGTGTTGTGTCCGGCGAAAATGTGTGAAGTGTAAATACTCTAAATAGACTTGTTTTGTGTAACATATTACATCCTCATGATGAAGAGGTTATTTTGTGCTTGTTCTGAATATACAAGTTGAAAAGCGTAAATCACTATTTATTTCACCCCACTCAGTCCACTAAAATGTATTTGGCTTGCAATTGATTTTTTGTTGTAAACACTTAAATAAACTGTTAATGTGTATATAAAACTCCTTGGATAGTGAGGGTTGTATGTCGACTTGATCACTTACTCCGTAAAAAAATCATATTTCGCATACTCAACTCCCTGTGACACCTGCACTATATTCTTAATTTCGAAAATAATAATGTACCAAAAGAATATATAATAAAGATAATATTTAACAAGAAACCGCAAATTTCTGTTGCAAATTAATTTTTTACTGTTATCTGATATATATAAATGGATTACTAAGATGATTGACGGTAACCAATCTGTCTATGCAGCCACCCTAGGGAATAATCCAAAACATTATAAATCTCTTGTAGACAATGAAACTCTTAAAAACAGTCTTAATTTTGTCCTTGATAATGATGCTATACTGATGGCTTTCCCATTAACATTATTCAATAACGTTAATTAAATAACAACAAAGTTAAAAATATTTATAATTAAATAACTCTTAATAAAAAAACTAATTTGACTCTGCACTGAGTTAGAATTAAATTTTGTCGCATAAAATCTGCAAATAGACTAGAATTGGGGACACTAACTAAAAACTTAAGTAAGAAATATAGTTCATGGATGGAAAAAGTACTAAGTTGTAACAGAAAATTATGGCAAAATGTCATTTAAACATAAGCTTGTCCTTATGACTCAGGGCCACAGGTGTTGTAACTAAAATAGTTTTATTTCTATCACCTGTATGAACTTGGACTAGTATGATAAGCCAGGCACTTCTATCAATGAGAAATCCAGGGGAAAGTGTTCAGATATGGCGGAAATGATTAGTTTAGATGTTATAATTGAAGTCACATTAATTCAAATAGAAAAGAACCAATATAAAGTAATATATATATATATATATATATATATATATATATATATATATATATATATATATATATATAGATCTGTGTACTCAAAATTAGGCCTTCTGTTTAATAAATGCTTCAAACTATATTACATATGATGTCATGGTTTTAGACTTATACGGTAGTTCTACGTATGATTCGGGTTCGTGAGGAGATAATGTATCTTGTCCCCCGGGCTAATTATGGCCATGAAATGAATACAATTCACACCTATTATTCAGTCTAAATATTTACCAAGCAAAGCTACATCAGTAATCGCTCTTAATAGTGATAAATGCTATTCATGATTATGATTAATATTGTCCACGTTATTGGACAGTGCTGATGGATTTATTTTTATTCTCCAAGACCAAAACGTTTGCTTTTGTTGCTAGATATTCAGATAAAAGCTAATCATCGAAATGGGAGAAGTGTAAAAATATTGTGCATAGTAAAGCCTTGCAAATAAAATGCCATCTTCATTCCGCATGCAATTGATATCTCGACCAAATCTGGGTATATATATATATATATATAGCCATGAAATAAATCCCTCTTGCCCGTATGAAAAAGTTCTGAAAAAATCCAACGTATAATAAATGTCTTAATAATGAAACATATTGGGACAAAAATGTAAAAGTACTTCACTTATTCAGTATAAAATATTACATTCCTGACTAGTTAGGAATGTACTGTCCTTTTTAAAGCAAATCATAATTTTGGATTATTTATTTATGACTATTCTTTTCAATTTCTTTTTCCAAAGCGGTCAATTTAAATTTTACTAAAACCGTAAATATATTAAGTTACTTTATGTATATGGTTGACACATTACAATTATATAACTACCGACTAATTCATGTAACTAGTATCTTGCACTTTGGAACAGCGGTTAAACTTTAAGTTACAAGAATGATATCTACTTCTCCTTGGAGGGGCGAATAGTTTATGCCCACCTGTGCTTATGTTTTATTTTATTTATGTTTGTCGTATTTATTTTAATAGTTCGTGTATTGATTAGGGCCAGAAGGTGGTATCTTATAATAAATTTATGTTTTATTCTTAGTAATTGATTCACCAATAAATCAATGGACATTTTAGAGTGGGTTTGTGAAAAGTACAGATATAAGAATTATGAGAGTGTGCTAAACACTTGTGATAAATTGAAAAAGTCCGTCACGTCGGGGCTACTTAAACTAAGCAGATTTTCCTCGGGAAAATTTACAATAGATAAATACCCATACTGTTATCACCGCCTTAAAATTTTAAGTTAAACAAACAGGCGTGCCAACCTGAATACTAGACCGGAAAGAAAAACCATTAATGAAATATATCTGAATGATATACATGAGTAGGAGTGGGGGGTTTACTGAAAGTGGAAAACTATAAAATCCAAATATCTCGGTTAATATTCATCATACAGAAAATATGTATAGAACTATATTTATAGATCATTTAATTTTCAATAAGGTTGCTTCTATATAATTTTTCGACCCGACGTATAGTAAAGGAGAAATTTCGAATTTTTGAAATTCCCCCTCTAAACTCCCCTCCCACTGGTTCGATTTCAGCCATTAACTAACTTCATCTTTCTTTTTGCAAAAAGCGACTAAATATCGAGTTTGGTAACAATCAAACAAAAATTACGACCACTAGAGCGTTAGTAGACAAATATTGTATATAACGCTCTAGTGGTCGCAATTTGTGTTTGATCGTTACCAAACTCGATATTCAGTCGTTTTTTTTGCAAAAAGAAAGATGAAGTTCGTTAATGACTGAAATCGGACCATTGGGAGGGGGGTTAGAAGGGGGGATTTTCGAAAATTCGAAATTTCGCTGTTACTATACGTCGGATCGAAAACGTGTATAGAACCAATCTTATTGGAAATTAAATGTACTATAAATATTGTTATATACATTTATTCTTATTCTCTTTCTTATCTATCTAACGAGATATTTGCATTTTTATTAAGTGTATGTTGATAGCGGACGAGATGAGTCGGTTCTAATCGCGAGTTTCCGCCGAAAGTTAGCTCTGCCGTTTCAGTTACTATTCGGCTCTCGTGAAATTGGTTTAGAGACTGGAGTAAGCTTCTATTTTGTGAGATATATGCAAATACATTCTGTTGATACCCTTCCCCCCCTTCTTTAGTTCTTGGACTACTAAAATTTGAGCGATAAAAATTATTCTGATTCATAATAATTTTCAGTATTAGATATACTAAATAGTTTTCAATAAAGTTAATATGTTATAATCAGATATATTTCAGTAATTGTTTTTCTTTCCAGTGAAGAATAAGTCTACTTAAAATTCAGAGGCTGTTTCGGTTGAGAGCTTATTAAAATTAAATGAAAGATTTCTCATTACCGTTTGTATTTAATGACGGTGGTGTTGTGTTACCAGTATGCAGATTTCTCTATTGTAAAACTTCACATGGGAAATCTGCTTAGTTTACGCAGCCCCTGCGTGACGGACTTTTTTTTTAAATCGTGACATATATCTCATAGTATACTGGAAACAGGATAAACAGGATGCCTATATGAAGTTAGGAAAATTTATTACACAGACGCAGCTTCCTTCAATACGTCATATGAAGAAAGCAATGCTTGTTGATGCTCCATCAAGTGTTTCCAAGCATAAATGAAATTTTTTTGTCGAATAGAAATAAATGCTTTGGCCGAAATAGAATTAGTTTCATTGCAAAAAGAAACCTTCGTGTACTAAGATAGAAACGAAAATGTAAGGTGGTTAGAAATAAAGTTTTACTTAACGTATTTCCTTTGGAAGGAGTGAATAAGAGAGAAGGAAGATGAGGGAGTAAAAACTGTTGCTGCCTCGTTAAACTACTGAAACTTCATCCTCGAGCTAAACAACTTTTAGGAGTTAAGTTTGTTTCGAGGAATAGCGCTTCGCCTCTAGAATGCAGATAGATGTATATCAGGAAAATCCTGTGCAGAGAATAAAACTTGTTGGAAGGAAATGCAAACTTACCTAGACTAACATTTTTGGAAGACTGGTTTTTAGCAGATTTCCCTTAAGGGAAATCAGCTATTGAGGTCGTACTCATGACGCGAGTTTAGAAAAATTTCTTCAAATGTCCATCGATCCTACCCAGGAGATGACGAAATTGAGGTCCGTTCAAAATTATATATATATATATATATATTTGTCTGTTAACGCTCTAGCGGTCGCAATTTTTGTTTGATCATTACCAAACTTCATATTTAAGCGTTTAACGTAAAAAGAGAGATCAAGTTTGTTAATGGCTGAAATCTTGAAAATTCGAAATATCTCCGTTATTATACGTCGGATCGAAAAATTGTATAGAATCAATCATATTGAAAATTAAATTTACTGTAAATTTTGTTCTATACATTTTTTCTGTATCTTGAATATTAACCGAGATATTTGCATTTGTATGCATGTGTATGGTCGGCAGGAGTCGGGAACCTCCGCCGAGAGCTAGTGCGGGCCGTTTCGGTAACTATTCGTCCCTCGTGAATAGGTTTAGAGATTCCCTACTACTACTGTTGTTATTAGGCGGATTTCTCTATTGTAAAACTTCACGTGGGAAATCTGCTTAGTTTACGCAGCCCCTGCGTGACGGACTTTTATTATATTTGTGTCACTTAATGTTTCACGAGGGGAATACGATTAACTACAAGAAACATATTATTCTATATAAGGCGCGTAGGTTAGTAATGCCAGTTAAGGCGTTGGTCTAAATCTGTAATGGTAAACCTCAGTAGCGACTTCGATTCCCGCATGAGCAATAGGAATTTATTTAGTGACGAACTTTTTAAATAAAATCCACAGGACCACCCTAGCTAGACAAGGGTGGTACTGTGTAGATAGCACCGTCCCAATTAGCCTCAGTAGCACAAAATGGACGTTAATAATTAAATAAATAATTGTATATAGTCCATAAAATAAATACTTCATATAATGCGCAAACTTATACAGATATTTTTGGCAGAAGAGTTTGAAGATTCATGCCCATTTTGACATTTACATAGTTCCAAGTGTTTTAGTCTATAATGATCTAAATTATGAAATAAGTGATAGAAGGTCACAAACTAACCGTGTGCGACTTCACTTAGATCAGTTTATGATGTGGGCTACGAGAACTTTGAACCGGGATCTCTGGAATTCCTTATTCCTGGACGTTTGTGTTTTCCTTTTTAGAAAATGTCATACTCATTTTCGCGATTTTCGAAAAATTTCATTTACGGGCCACTATAACTTATGTCCCTTAAGGGTGGCGAGTTCGATACCGAGATCTAAATGAGTGTGGTTATGAGGGATTCATAATTATATGCACTGGGGCGGTTTTTCTAACGCAATTCGTGAAATTTTAATTTTTCTGTAGATTGGTCGAGTTCAACATGAAAGTTATCAAATCCTCATATAAGATACCTTAAAAAATGTTTGAAAGGCATTCCTTATCCTCATCTACTGAGTATAAATTCGGCCTTAAATATCTGTAAGTATTATCCTGGCACTAGTGTTGTTAACGCATTAGAATTCAGAACGATTTCAAAATAATTAGTTTCAATTTTTTGTATGCTGTAAGCAGGTATTAATGAAAAAAATAGTATTTTCTAAATCGTCCATGTACATTATAGTTCTTTTCAGTTTGGACTTTCGTACAACCTCTAATGAATTTAATGATCCCCTTCAGACATTTTATTACAGTAAATAAATCGTCAAAACTCTCTGATGAATCAGCAAGCTCAATCTTTTTATTTTGCTTCAAATAAATTACTGAGAATTCAATGAAGCATCCTTATTCAAAGACTTTGGGACTTTCTTTTTTGTGTACTTTTTAATCATTTAAACTCATTATATACATTTATACATTCTTTATAAAAGTGCTGTAATGAATGAACAGATTATATATAAGTGGGGTTTTACTTCAATGAATTGAACATCCTTGAAAAGCAAATGGACCTTTCCATCTCTATTTATATATGATTCAACTCTAAACTCAGATTTATTTAATTTTGAAAGCTTTTCGTTTAGAACTAAATTACTTTTAAAAATTAAATAAAAAACACTCCTGCCATAAAAAAGTCATATAGAATACAAAAACGATTTAAAAAAATTTATAAAAGAGTCATATTGAGCGTGAACAGTGAAAGAAATTCAAGGGCACACAAAATAATAAAAACTTAAATGCATTAATAAATGATTGGGTTATATTAAAACATTTCCAATTAAATTATCGAAAATCAAAAAAAAAAAAAAACCGTCGTGAGTTGATTTCTAATAAAGGAAATCTGCCAATAAAATTCAAGCCCACACAATGTATGATATATTTAAAAACAGCGCACAAATATACATTGTGAGGGAATTGATATTATTCTTATTTAACTCTATGGCACCTTCCCTTGAATAAATTAATTGTTCAAATTCTACATTGTGGGATCGGTTACTTAATTATTATTGATTTGGCCAAAGAGGGTATGCAAACATTTTTTAAGGAGATTTCTTACAAAGATAGTGTTTTAGAAGTTTTTGTCCCAAAATCGCTGATTGCCTCTTGATGCTGGTAGTTGCAGATTGTTATGTACTTCTCTTCAATACGTAATACTTTCACTAGACACAGCATCTCCTTTCGTTTAGTCCAATGGACAACGCAGAGATAATTTACTCAATTTTAGCAGACTTCTCATACGTTTCTGCGATGGTGCGACTATCGAAACATTTCTTCACATGTCCTTCTTAGGAGATAAAGAAAATAAGGTACCTTCAAATTGATAGATAAGTACATATGTATAAGTGTGTTTGTTTCTGTGTATGGTTCTTGTAGATAAGGCCGTTACTTATCTTTGATCGTTACCGAACTCAATATTTTAGATTTTCATGTAAACCTTAACATGAAGTTCAATAAAGGCTCCAAGACCACCTAAGAAAAGAGGTGGGAGGGGAGTTGAGACGGGGACCGGAATATCTTATATAAGTATATATTAATCAATCCAATTGTGAAATTTTATTTTTCCAAGTAGTGTTGTTCTTAACCTTTTTTTCTCCTACTCAAATATTAGCTCTGATATCGGCATATTTTTTTCATGCAACGTCAATGTTTTATCGGATCGGGGTAGTTAGGGAAGGGGTAAAATAGAAAAACATTGAACGTATCTACGTTGCTATGTGCCCAAAAAGAAAAATCGTCTTGCAAACATAATTTTTTACAATTGTTGTTTCATAAATGTTTTCTCCTCTCACTCGAATATTAACTGAGATATGTATACTTTTTAGTTTTTATTTTACCCCACTTCTACTGATGTGATTTTCAATTAATGCAATAGTTTAAATACAAATCTCATGTTCTGCTGAGGTTTACAAATCTTGTATCCTTTGGCTTCTTATTATAAACAACAAATGAAGTGCTGACGGGGGCAGTGTCTAGATTGGTGTGGCAGATGTTTTTAAAATATTTTTGACCAAAAAAAAAAAAAAATATGATGCTTTAAAATAATTTGTCTAAAGTGTTCAAACGCAATTAATATCGTATCATTTAGTTTTCACATAATAATAATATGGGCATATTACTTCATAATCCAGTTTTAGAGCCTGAAAAGCCACTGATGGTCTTCATTCAATTTTGAATGTGTTCCTCTCCTCACTTGACTGTTCAATGACACAATAAGCAAGGTTCCTGATGAATGTTGGTGTTTCAGTTTGATTCTCATAGAGAATTTTGATTTGGCTACTTTTCTTTAATGACAGACTTTGATTCTAGGAAATAATGTTAGCCTTTTGGAAATATTCTCTATGATTCTAAGCAGCAGGAAATGGACTTAAATACAGTTTCTCGAAAATCAAATTGTGTTCCATGTAACACCAAAGGAAAGAAAATGTCTATAAATACAATACCTAGCCGATAGAAAGAGGCTTTTGAATAAATAAAATGCTATCACGTGATTGGATTTCCTCGATCCTCCCCATGGGCTGAGGGCGAGATGGGACAATCACTAAATGTAATATTATTGATATTTGTAGTTGTTTATTCAACAGAGCCTTGACTGTTGGCTTTGTCAATGTTATCTCTGAATTAATAATGCAGAATGTACGACATTTTGATATTGATTTCCCAATCTCCTCTGACCCTATCGCCTATACGGGGAGAGAGGTTATGTCATTTGCACTTTACTTCGTCCGAATCGATACAAATAAAGTATCGAAGTTTGGCTCGTATGATTTATAATAGAATGAACACATGGGACCATTTTATTTTCATTTTAACAGATTTCCCTTAAGGAAATCAGCTATTGAGGTTGTACTCATAACGGAATTTTCGAAATTTTTCTTCAAATGCCCATCGATCCTACCTAATAGATGACGAAAATGAGGTCCGTTCAAAACTGTATATATATATATATATATATATATATATATATTTGTCTTATACCACTCTAGCGGTCGCAATTTTTGTTTGATCGTTACCGAACTCGATATTTAGTCGTTTTATGTAAAACGAAAGATCAAGTTCGTTAACGGCTGAAATCGGAACAGTGGGAGGGGAGGGTTTAGAGGGGGGGGGATTTTCGACAATTCAAAATATCTCCGTTACTATACGTCGGATCGAAAAAGTGTACAGAACCAATCATAATGGAAATTACAATTACTATAAATATTGTTCTATACATTTTTTTCTGTATCTTGAATATTAACCGAGATATTTGCATTTGTATTGTGTGTGTGGTCGGCAGGAGTCGGCTATGTTCGGCACTTTCCGCCGAGAGCTAGTGCGGCCGTTTTCGTAACTATTCGTCCCTCGTGAATAGGTTTAGAGGTTTCTTACAACTACAGTTGTTATTAGGCAGATTTCTCTATTGTAAAACTTCACATGGGAAATCTGCTTAGTTTACGCAGCCCCTGCGTGACGGACTTTTTAATCTGACTTGGTCTTGGAGATTAACTTGGACCAGGATGTAAGATGTGACGTCGACAGAGAATGAAAAAGATACATAATAGTCTAGGAGCAGTAGGCATTATTTTATCATTAGCAAAATCAATAATTACGCATTTTATGTAAAAGGCAATTAAAAACGGGAGAAATATAAAAGGGGGTAAAGTGGAAATCTTATTAATTATACACATCGAAACATGTTACATACTCAGTCTTGTTAACCAAGTAATTAACTCGAACTCAAATTTGCTTGAGATGGTGTTTAATTAGTAATGGAGTGTTCATATTTTGTAGTGTTATTTTCCATTGAACCAATATTTTTTTCAGGAAGAAATCTGCATTACAATGTTTTTAATGATTGTTGTCCCCTATGACCCAATAGACCTATGAACATTAGTCGTGAATATTAATTAATGAATTTAGTTCCACTTATGGGACAATTAATAAAGAAGTTTATATAGAAGAACTGTAAATTGCTGGGACATTAAATGCCACATGGGACACATAAAATATTAATAGTAACAATTAGATTCTTAAAAGAACTTTTCTCACACTCTTTTGTTCGATTTCATTTTTTGATTTAATAAAATAAAGTTCAAGCTTAAAAATTTGACAGTCTTTTAATTGGAATAATTGGCTTGCGGTGTTTGTGATGTTCCTAATCGTGCGTGAACACAGCGTGCCCCGAGAAATAACTCTACCTCCGTTTAATTTATAAATAAATAATTTGTTGCTACTATTCAAGAAAAAACTTTCATAGTTTAATAAGACATGTTTCAATTCTTAGCCAAATCAATTAAAATGAATGGAGTTGGATTTGTAATCCCAAAACAATGGACATTACCTCTTCATAATCCCCCTGTTATTCACTTATTGCTAACATTTTATAAGTAACAATTTTATTTTGCAATTCTCTAGCGGGCTGTATTTTTTAACTGAATGTAATTCACAAACATATGGTATTTCAAAAAAAGAAATAATAATATTAAAATAAAAAGCTTCGACCGCTGGACCCATCGTAGTGACAAACATCCCCATAGGACTCATTTAAACCTTTCTTTTTCACTATTACAAATTTAGAGAGAAGAAAAAATTAGAAACATTATTAGATTCATAGCCAACCATAGGTTAAAAGAAAATACTAAGAAAATAGATTTTTATACTTGCCGGGAATACAGCACAGTATGATAGACCCACTGTAAGAAGTATTTTATTGCAATCGCTAGAATAAACAAGGAAAAAATACATAGAAAATTTGGCACTAGAAATTAAAAACAATTAAAGAACAAAATCGGAATGGTCATAAGCACTCATGAAAGATATAATTGAGGCTTTATCACTTCAAAGTATCCGACCACAATTATTTTCATCAAATTTCTTTTGCCAAAAAAAAAAGTTTGCTATGCATTACGACTGTATTTGAGTAAAACCATACTTCATAACAAAAAAGTCCGTCACGCAGGGGCTGCGTAAACTAAGCAGATTTCCCACTTGATGTTTTACAATAGAGAAAATTCTCGAGAGCCGAACAGTTACGGAAACGGGCGAACTAGCTTTTGACGGAAACTTACGACTAGACCTGAAGTTAGCCGATCTCATTTCGTCCGTTAAAATTAATAAAAATGCAAATATCTCGATTAATATTCGAGATAGAGAATAAATGCATACAACGATATTTATAGTAAAGTTAATTTGTATTAAGATTGGTTCTATGCAAGTTTTTCATCCGACGTATGGTATATTTCGAATTTTCGAAAATCACCCCCCCCCTCCTACTGGTCCGATTTCAGCCATTAACGAACTTGATATGTTTTTTTTTTTTTTTTTTTCATAAAACGTTTAAATATCGAGTTTGGTTACGATCAAACAAAAATTGTGACTGCTAGAGCGTTAACAGACAAATATATATATATAATTTTGGACGGACCTCATTTTCGACATCTCCTGGGTAGGATCGATGAACATTTGAAGAAATTTTTCGAAAATCACGTCGTGAGTACGACCTCAATAGTTGATTTCCCTTAAGGGAATTTGCTAAAAAAAGTAGTAAACAACAGCTAGGGAGTTACTAAATAAGTGGCGCAAAATTAATATGTATCGTGTATAATATCTTAATGGCAAGTCAAACAATTCCTATGAAAGCATGATAGAAATCAATATGAGGTAATTTGAATATATAATTAATGAAACAAAAATAAAACAGAAGAGAGAGCTTTAATTTGAAAGAAGTTCTTTATAAAGGAATGATGACGCGGTATGCCTCAGGGCTGACACACAGCAGAATATAAAGATTGCGGACGAGATCAGTTTGGTCTACATTCACAACACATTCTGTCGTATTGAAGGAAAGTTTTATTTTCTCTGATCTCTTATTTTAACTATTGTTTGCAAGACTCTCGATCTTCTGACAGCCTCTTTAATTTTCCACACATCTTAAACCAACATATAAAGGATAACAAACCTGTTTACTAAGTGAGGACAGAAATAAATTCACTCCCAATTGCCAAGAACCACATTTCATATAGATAATGGAATTCTTAAAAATATATACATAAACATAAACCACGTTTCTTTATACAAATGATATCTACTGGTTTAACTAGAATACATTAGGCATGACCTTGATATTCGTTCAAGGAAGTGTATTTAGGTTTTAATATAGCCCTGAAGGTCACAAATGCAGTTTAATAATAACTATTTTCACGGGGATATGATATAGCCTTTACGAATGTCTCGCTTGTCTTACTCTCAGCATTGTGAGGGTACTCAAATCTTCGACAAAACTAACAACCTTGTCTCCAGTTTCAGGCCGGATCACTAATTGGTCATATTTAATTCACTATTTTATTTTTTTGTTATTAAAAAAAATCCTCGATCAGGAGCATTGTGTTGTTGGTCGTTCTTCTGCCACCTTGAGGAAAAAGACGCGCTTTCTTGGATGTTTTGAATCCTTTTGACCTGCCTACATTTGCACGCGAATTCCCTTTTCATACTAAAGTTCATTCCTGGTCCATTGAACCTAATCCAAAAGGCACTTCGGAGTCCGCCTGGTAACTGAACATTCAGACTAATTTCCAGTGGAGATCTAAATACCAGAGATTTTGGTAACACTCATTACACTTTATATTCTGCCGATCTTTCTGACATCCCTGAAACACGTTTAGTAACTCCTGATGATCACACTAGCATTCTCTCTTCCCATTCAAAGAAGTACCCATATATGACATCCTAAACTTTGGTGGCATAACCGACGGTAGACCACCGTGTGGCTCGAAACAATAGAAATCATTTAGAATTACATCGGTGGATATCTACTTCTGCAATGTTAACTTAGTCAATAGCTCATTTCAACTGTCCAATCCGATTGATTGAAACTCTGGTGAAGAGTAGTATGGAGCAGATTGTGATTATATGGCTGTCATTGCAACTAAATTTAATATGTAATCTAAGGGACTTTTTTTGATAGCGTTCAGTCTTGTTAAGAAAGGTAAAATCCTTGAATGGGAATGAAACTAGCAATTTCTACTATCTCCAGAATGAACAAAACGTCCGTCACGCAGGGGCTGAGTAAACTAAGCAGATTTCCCCCGTGAAATTTAATAATAGATAAATCTACATACTGGCAACACAACACCACTTTGAATATTAAGTGAATAAAAACAAACAGTAATAAGAAATCTTTCCCCTCTTGGCGGGGGGCGTCTGAAATAAAGACAAACAGATCTGCCAACCCGACTCTCACCGGAAAGACAAACAATTACTGAAATATATCAGAATATAACATATTAATTTGATTGAAAACTATTTACTATAACTAGGACTTTAATTTATAATGAATCAGAATAATTTTTATCTTAATAAATCAAATTTAAGTAGTCCAAAAGCTTAATACGGGGGGTCCCCAGAACATATATGCATATATATCGTATAATAAAGGTCTATTGAAAACCATGTTTGGTATTTAAGGTTCGAATAAAGTGATTTATTACATAACCTAGTATTGTTAGTTTAACGTGAGTAGAAGTGGGGGTTTGCTGAGGGCTGGAAACTATAAAATCCAAATATCTCGGGCAATATTAACAATATTTATATATCACTTAATACACAATAAGATTGGTTCAATATAATTTTTCGATCCGACTTATAGTAACGGAAATCTTTTGAATCTTCAAAATTCCCCCTCCTCTCAACCCCCTCCCACTGGTCCGATTTCAGCCATTAAGGAAGTTGATCTTGCTTTTTACATAAAACGATTATATATGGAGTTCGGTAACGATGAAACGACCGCTAGAGCGTAAACAGACAAATATATATATATATATATATATATATATATATATATATATATATATATATATATACAGTATGGACCCGATTAACCGAGGTTCGATTAACCGAGGTCCCGATTAACCGAGGTGCCAAACATTTAAAAAAAAAAAAAAAAAAAAAAAAAGTAGGAGCGGTAACCTTAGGAAGTGATTATGAACCTTTTTAAAACCCTCAAAACCCTAGGCCGGATGCAGGTGTTCAGCAAGCGATTTATTGAAAAGGAAGCTCTAAGACAGTCGTTAATTGCCTTCTGTGAAATACATCTCTAGCACCCCGTCCAACCCTCCTTCCCCTGTTCCGGGAATATTGTATTTACATCTCTACTTGTCACAACCATCCTAGCTCATTGATTCTCAGTTTATGTCCGGTCACACCATGGATCACATCGCGCAGACACGGAATCTGCGACCAGATTTATTATTAATAGTTTTTCTTTATTAGTAAAGTCCCATAGTCTATGCGCGGACCAAATTTACAATGCTGATGAGACCGGTTTGTGGTATAAAGTGTTGCCCCAAAAAAACTCTAGCGACGAATATGGAAAAATCTGTTAGTGGTTTCAAGGGTGTTAAAGATAGGGTCACTGTTTTGGTTTGCGCGAATGCAAGTGGAGAGGATAAACTAAAGTTAGTTTTAATCGGAAAATCAGCCAAACCTAGAGCCCTCAAACACGTCAATTTTAAACTTATAGGTACTAGTTTTTATTCTAAAAACCTTACATTTTCAGCTGGTATTAGTAGGTTCCGATTAACCGAGAATTTCGATTAACCGAGGTAACAGCGGTCCCGATCGACTCGGTTAATCGGGTCCCTACTGTATATATATATATATATATATATATATATATATATATATATATATATATATATATATAATTTTGCCCGGACCTCATTTTCGTCATCTCCTGGGTAGGATCAATGGGCATTTGTGAAATATTTCAAAACTCGCGTCATGAGTACGACCTCAATAGCTAATTTCCCTTAAGCGAAATCTACTAAAAATTTGTGAAATGATTGGCAAAACTGCGAATTTGCGCTTTTCTGGTAGTTTAGAAGTCTTGTTAACTAAGTCAGCTCTCAAGATGAAATCGTTATGTCTTCAACTTAAAAATAGTTATTACTAATAATTTGTATAACGTGGCATAGTCATACAAATAGATATTAAACGAAAGTCTATTATTATTCTCTTGATAAAAATATCATAAATTGCCTCAGTACAATTGCGAATACAACATTGTTCGAAAACCAGCGTGTCTCCGTTTTAAATAATACTCCTATAAAATGGAGCGAGAGTTGGAAATTAAGCACTCCAATCTGGGAAGTTGGAGGAGTGCTGGAGTGGTTAGTTGGGGGCCAACTTGTAGCCGGCTATAGACGGGCTGGGGCAAACAATGGCTGAAGTCTATTGGATTCTGTCCAGGGGAGTTTAAGCAGAAATGGCGCAAATGATAGAGGTTTCACTTTCCTTTTCCAAATGTAAATTGAGTTTAGTTTTAGTTTTAATACAGCACACCACATGAAATGCAAATTTATCTCACAAAAATAAGATTGGAATTTTTATTATGTCAGTACCAATGGGGGCGCACTCTCTCTGGCAAGAATCCCAATGATTTGAACATTGTGTCCGTCCATGCGTCAGTCTTATTCTTTAATTCTCCATAACTTGTGTTGGTAAATATATGAACTTCGTTATGCACTTGTAACTTGTCATGTGTTTTGGCATAATCGCTTCCGGAAAAATTATCTTATTTCAGAAAACCGAAAGCCCGGAAAACAAAATTGTTAATGATGCCCTACTCCGTAAATATTACGACAGGGCACTAGCCCTACTAGTGCAGCAATTTTAGCATTGAGGTCGTACTCATTTTTTCGAAAACTTTCTTCAAGTGTCCATCCATCCTACCCAGGAGATGACAAAAATAAGGTCCGTTCAAAATGATATATATATATTTATATATATATATATATATATATATATATATATATATATATATATATATATATATATATGTCTGTTAACGCTCTAGTGGTCGTAGTTTTTGTTTGATCGCTACGAGACTCGATATTTAATCGTTTTATATAAAAATAAAGATTAATTATTACTATTAGTATTATTGCAAACTAAGTTTACTATAAATATTGTTATATACATTTATTCTCTATCTTGAAAATCGATCCTAGTAGATGACGAAAATGAGGTCCGTTCAAAACTGTATATATATATATATATATTTGCCTGTTACCGGTCGCAATTTTTGTTTGATCGTTACCAAACTCGATATTTAGTCGTTTTATGTAAAAAGAAAGATCAAGTTCGTAAAAGGCTGAAATCGGGCCAGTGGGGGTGGGTTTAGTGGGGAGGATTTTCGAAAATTCGAAATATCTCTGTCGCTATACGTCGGTTCGAAACACTGTACAGAATCGATCTTATTGCAAATTAAAGTTACTATAAATATTGTTAGATACATTTATTCTCAATCTTGAATATTAACCGAGATATTTGCATTTTTATTAAATCTGGGCGGCTAACGGACGAGTGACTTTCCCGCCAAAAGCTAGTTCGGCCGTTTCCTTAACTACTCGGCTCTCGTTAAATTTCTCTACTGTAAAAAATCACATGGAAAATCTGCTTAGTTTACGCAGCCCCTGCGTGACGGACTTTTTTTTTTGTTATTTTGGTCAAATTTCTTATACGTAGACCTGCTCTAGGTTTACATGTAGTTCTCATGAAGTCTTAAAGGTGTCGAATGTAAATGTGTCTTTAATATCGAAATAAATATAGTTATTATGAAGTCAATGTATGATTTGGGATATTTAAATTAAAAAGGTTTCAAAATAGATACTCTTAGCTGAGAACTTCATATTTATCGCAGATTTCTCTCGAGGAAATTAGCTAGCTATTTAGAATGTAGTCATGAAGCGATTTTCGAAAAAATGTTTTCTATTGGTTATCTATCCATCTATTTGAATTTCAACCTAAAAAAATCTTTTCATATTGAAAAATATATTCAACGTACCATTTCTATTTATTAATAAAAAGCGGATAGGTTTGACCAGAAGAGGATAATATCAATTTTGATGTTATTATTCTCAGAATGACTTGTTTGACAAGCCCGCTGAGTTTAAAGAGAATTACAAATGACCTGAAACGTTTATTTATATAAATACACTTGGTATGTTCTTTCATGATATGTCCTTTTTTAAAACATTTTGGAAAATCCCGTCGTGAAGGGAAACTTGGATCCCGGTAGATGAAAAGGGTCAGAACATTTCTGCACGTCAAGATAAGTCCATGTGTGTTTCCTGTGAAATACTGGAAATGATTTTTTCCTCTAAGAGTATATCTCAATGAGTATTTTCCAAGAATAGAAATGAAATTACCTGTCAGGTTGATCCCTGTTTTCATAGCTTCTTAATCTGCTTGTTATTCCTAAAATCAAATGGACTACATCATTTCCTTGTAAAAATTAAAAAAAAATACCTCTAACTTATTAATAATCAATGACAGCAAGTATTAATAATAATCAGGTAAATTGCCTAATAAATCATTCTCTATTTAAGGCATTAATTTTATGAATAAGTGGGGATTATCATAATCACAAATAATTTATAAACAGTATATCACTAACATGTTTCCCCAGTGCGCCGATTTATTTCGTGATAAGTATGTCGATGATTCTCTCGTCCCTTTTGGCCAGCTTCAGGGACATTGAAACGCAATGGTTTTATTCCAACGGTCAATACCAGGAAAAATCTCAAGGTACTAGCTTTTTATTGCTTGAAAATGTCCTTTTCACAATACTACGATGTAATCACCTGTTTTACACACCTAATTTGCGGTCCAAAAGCTACACTTCGCCGCCCTAGGGCCGAAAAGGAATATTTCCCCCTAGGGCCGCAAAATCAGCTGTTTATTATTTTAATTCATTCATTTCATTATATACATTATATTAGTTTGTTTTGCTCGTATTATTGTTTAGTTATTTAGTAATTATGGCTAATTATATATCAGTTGTATTAAATGAAACACACATATGTTCATCTCTCTTTATTAACTTACATAATAACATAACGTAAAACAATCCATACATTAAACATTCATCATGTCCCCATAACCACAAGATAACCTTCTAACAAAGAGGTACACTTAACCAAAAGAAAATCTTGTTTTCGATTAATGTTATATCGTATTAATATTTATTGTAGTATGGTGAAAAATAGCGTTCGTGCCTCGGGCCAAAGTGCTTTTGCCGGCCCTCGAACTTTTCATGACCTCGACTACGTCTCGGTCAAAACATATCTCGGGCCGGCAAACGCCCACTTTCGGCCCTTGGTACGAAATATACTATTTGAGATCATGAAAAAATTTGCTATTGAGGTCGTACTCATGACACGATTTTCGAAAATTTTCTTCAAATGTCCATCGATCCTTTCCAGGAGATGACGAGAATGAGGTCTGTTCAAAATTACACTATATATATATATATATATATATATATATATACATATACATATATACTTAACTGTAACTGAGCGAAATGACTAAATATCTAGTTTGGTAACGAATAAACAATAATTTTTGTAACAGACAAATATATATATATATATATATATATATTCGTCATCTCCTGAGTAGGATCGATTTACCTTTGAGGAAAGTTTGAAAAATCGCGAGTACGACCTTATAGCTGATTTACCTGAAAACCTGCTAAAAATACTTATTATTATTTATTAACGTCCACTTTTTGCAACTCAGGCTAATTGGGACGGATTATCTACAGGTTACCACCATTCTCTAGCCTAGGTGGTCCGGTGTGTTCACACGTTAAGAAATTGATTACAAAACAAATATGAAAAAAAAAAAAATCACAAATGCAAAAATTACTAATGACTTTCGAATAATACCAAAATGTGTAGATATAAAACTTAGCATATTTCATGATAAGCGAAACTGATATATTCGGATCCGACGCATGACAAAGACATTAGTCGCGACTCTTTAAACCCCCAATAAATATGTTCGATTTCAGTCATTAATACAAATTTGATTTAGGTGAAAAGTTCAATGAAACGTTTGATGGGGACCAATTGGAAATATATACAATTTTGCTTATGAGTAAGTGTGTGTGTGTATCTATATATATATATATATATATATAAAATTGTAACCTCTGTCTGTACATTGATTTTTTTCGCGAAATTGCAAGATAACTTTTCGTTTCACATGTCATAGACACCATAACTACATTTTTTTTCTTTCGTGTCTGTCTGTTTGTTACCTTTTCACGCATAAACGGCTGAACCGAATTTTATGAAACTTGGTATGTATATTACTACTAGCCCAACTTAGACTTTAGCCTATATTAATATTCTGTAAGACGAACAGGAGTGGGGGTTATAAGAGAGGCCTGAAATTAAAAATAGCGATATTTCGTTTCCTATTGCTTTTTCAGCAAATACGCACATAATAAAAGTTGTTTATTTTGTTATGTAGAGTAACTTTTGTTATATACACTTTTGTTGTATACCTAAGTATACATGTGTTATACGCTAAAAACTATAGCGGGAGTCCACAATTTTATTTGGCACAAAAGACTCAACCGAACTAAACCAAACTCGCTATGTGAATTAATACTAACGATTTCCTTATAATAAGCCATACTAATATTTCTAGGGACGGGCGGGAGTGGGGGTTATAAGGGAGGCCTGAAATTAAAAATAGCGATATTTCGTTTCCTATTGCTTTTTCAGCAAATATGCACATAACAAAAGTTGTTTATTTTGTTATTTAGAGTAACGTTTGTTATATGCACTTTTGCCGTATACGGAAGCATAAATGAGTTATACGCTATAAACTAAAGCGGGAGTTCACAATATTATTTGGCACTAAAGACTCAACCGAATTAAACCAAACTCGGTATGTGAATTAGTACTAACGCCTTCATTATAATAAGCTATACTAACATTTCTAGGGACGGGCAGGAGTGGGGGTTATAAGGAAGGCCTGAAATTAATAATAGTGATATTTCGTTTCCTATTGCATTTTCGGCAAATATGCACATAACAAAAGTTGTTTATTTTGTTATTTAGAGAAACTTTTTTTTATATACACTACCATGGTATACCGAAGTATAAAGGCGTTATACGCTAAAAATTATAGCGGGAAACAACAATTTTATTTGGCACAAAAGACTCAACCGAACTAAATAAAACACTCAGTATGTGTATTAGCACTAACGCCTTCCTTATAATAAGCCATACTAACATTTCTAGGGACGGGTAGGAGTGGGGGTTATAAGGGAGGCCTGAAATTAATAATAATGATTTCCTATTGAGGTTTCGGCAAATATGCACATAACAAAAGTTGTTTATTTTGTTATTTAGAGAAATTTGCTCAACACTTCTTTTCAATATGAACTACCAGGTACCTCACCTGAAAAAATTAATTCAAATGAATGTCAATATTTTCTCCTTAATAATTCAAATCTATGCATAATGCACAAGAGACGGGAACTTTGACAATATGCAGGACAGTGAAGTCTTACATAAAAAAATAATTTTATTATTAACAAATGCCAACAACGGGTATTAACCCTAAACACTGGAACGGGTAAATGTCAAAATATTGTGCAAAGTAAAGCCTTGCCAAAAATACACCATCACCATTCAGCCTCAAATGAATTCCCGAGCGAAGCCGGGTATCTGAGCTAGTATATATACACACACGCGTATATACTCATGTCCATATACTATAAATTTGTGTGTATGGTATTTTTATCAGAAGGGTCATTAAAATAAAGATTTACCTTAGCTTAAGGGCTAAATGTTTCCATGCGAACAACGGTATTACCAGTTCGATAAAAGAAAAAAGTCCGTCACGCAGGGGCTGCGTAAACTAAGCAGATTTCCCACGTGAAGTTTTACAATAGGGAAATCTGCCTAATAACAACTGTAGTAGTAAGAAACCTCTATACCTAAAACATTATTTAGGGCGTAATAACCCAGTAGTTTCTAGCCCCAAAAAACAGTTGAGTTAGCCTCTAAACCTATTCACGAGGGACGAATAGTTATGGAAACGGAAAATCTTTTAATTCCCTTAATTTCTTAAGGGAAATCTGCTAAAATCAAAGTAAAAACCAAACGAAAAACGTTTAGGGAAGAATAGGTGGAATGGGGGGGGGGAGATAGGGGGTGTAGAGAGAGAGAGGTAGGTATACTATAAAGTGATTGAGTATTACGGACGCCCGAATGTCCGAATGACCCTCTGGCGAAACATCGATCCCATTCATTAATACAATTACAGGGTGAACGACCCTTATGGATGCCTTTACACTCAATAACAACCCTCTTTTAGAATTGCTGGTGCACTTAATATTTTATTAATGATGGCAAAATATTTATAGTTTTTATTTTCATGCTTTAGTATTCCAAACTAATGAATATTTTCTTTCAATTCCCAGGTGTTACTCAAATTAACGCCATTATTGTGTTCAGTGCATTTTTTTTGTTCTGTTTTGTGTAGTTTTTTTTTCGTTAGTATTTTGTAATTTGTTCTTTTTTTGTTAATTACATTACCGCCATTTTTTGTTAGTTTCATGTGCTGATTATTCTTTAATGTTTTTTTATTCCTAGTTATTTTTATAATTTCTTTATATTATTGTTATGCTCAAAGTCTTTTTTCTACAATTGGGAAAAGGGTATTCTTGTTTGTATTTTAGTTGTAGGGTAATTAAACAAATTATATATATATATATATATATATATATATAATTTGTTTAATTAATATATATATATATATATATATATATATATATATATACATTATTTGTTATATGAGTTATATATCATTTGTTTCTTATTAACATGACAATTGTTATAAAGTAACTTTGCGTTTTAAAGTTTAATAACGAGTATTGCTTCCTTGAGTTGGAAGTTCAGCTTTCAGCATGTTTGATATATGTTCCAGGTTTTAGTAGCAATTCTGGGATATCTGGTTCTATTTTTTAACTCATATATTTCGAAGCTGATTCAGACCTGAATTCTGTACTGTTCTCAAGACGTACAAAGTCAAAGTGATAAAAGGAAGTGGTAGCGATGACCAAGGTGATATCGCCTCGAGAGATGTGTTTCCACACCTTTATGGCGCACAAGAGCACATCCCACGTCAGAACCCATTTAGATTAGCAATTAGGCCTCAACTCCTAGGTGTTGCTGCCTTTATCAATTGCTTCTGGTCTTCATGTTTCAGAATGTCCATATGCTTTGCCCAGTGCCAACTTCCGAAACCCATTTCCCTCAATAGCTTGTAGACGTTTATCCAACGAGCTTACGTATGTTGAGATTCATTTAGTTGGTCTACCATCTTCACGGTTTGTTCAAACTTTGCTTCTCGTCCTTGGTAAGTTTGGTCGTATTTGTGACGCGCAGCCCACTCATCCACTCTTTGTGCGAATTTTTTGTCATTCTTTCAAAAAGTATTACTTGGTGGTTCTTATCTCTGTCTAAGTGCAACCCATTCCTGCCTCACTTTCGTATTGAATGTTATCTATTAAACTTAAATTACACCTGTTATTTGCAAGGTTATTAATCAGTTTGCTACTTGTATCATAGCTCAACCAAAGCCCAAATTCTCTTTAATGGGAGACCTCCCTCTTAAATGTGTCAATTCTTCTCCTCCCTTTTATCACACAGAAATGGATGTTTGGTGTCCTTTTTCCATGAAGCCTCCAGTTGGAGCACTGTACTAAGTTACATTGGTATTTTCCCTTTTTTAGGATCTAAGGCTGTGCATAATGCTGCTCACTAAGAGATTACTTTGAGTTAGGCTTCTGATAAGCTTGGGATTGCTTATGCCACATTTTTAGGCCAAAGAAGTCCTTCAGGGAACTCCTTTCGGATTGTGGCTAAATTGGTGTACATCTACTTTTGTCGGAGGAATTCAAGTTTTTTGTTATTGTTCATTCCAGTTGGTAGCGTGGAACAAAACTGATTTTGGATTTTACTCTAGGAAGGAGGTATCTTGGAGTGATCCAATCCGGAGAAATCCATCAAATCCCATCTTCGGAGTGTCAACAGGACTCAAACCTTGACTGTTCTTGAATTTAATTTTCTTTCCATCCGATTTAAACTAGTTGTCAAACTTAGGTTCCTTCCCACCTCGAGGTTATGACACCCGTTTATTTCTAAATAAGACAACCCTTGCTGAGGAACTCGCCCTTCGGATAGGCAATCGTTTTCATTTCCAGCTCCAAGCTTTAGCCTAACACTTCTGGAAGAAGTGGGGCATTGAGTACCTTAACACTCTTCAGGCTCGCTCCATGTGGACTTTTTCGACACTACTATTTAGCCTCCCTTTTGTCTACGGATCAGATACTTAAGTTCTCAGGCGTCAATGGAATTATTTGTCGAGCTTCTGATATCTTTCCCAGATGTGGGTGGCTAGACTGACCTCTAGGCACTTCGGACTTTGCCATGCTTCAATAGAGGGGAATCACTATGGTTCTAGGTCTCATAGGATTCGAACGTTAACGGCACATGTCTCGCGTTTCCGCGTGTATTTTATAACAACCCTCTACCTCAAATTCCCGTCAAATTGTTTTTAAAGTGTTGCCCATTATTCAAGTTAAATGAAGATTATTAGTGTACAAGAACACATCTCCGCGAGATGTTTCGGCCATACTTTAGTTAATTGAGTTTATAAAATAATCCTCAACACCAAAACATTGTTTCAATGTATGAATTTCAAAATATTGTCCTGTCCCATGTATAAAATAATTTTTGTTTCATCAGAATTGAGGATTTTTATTGTATATCTATAAAAGGATTTTCTCACCTGTACTGGATACAAGACAAACAATGGCTAGAATGACTATTTACATAAATTTCAATATCTATTTTAAAAAGTAATATATTCTAAATTCGTCTCGTCTTACTTCATGGGTATAACAAGAGGATGGCTTAGTAGAATGGACATTTTCGGGACATGAAGAAAATGAAGAGATAATAAAATAATAACCTCCATCTTTGCCCAAATAAAACATCAATTCGGTTGTAAGAACTACTTTTCAAAACATATGGCAAGGCGTTAGAAAATTATTTCTCCTTGTCTAAACGGTGGAATGGTCATCAAGTAATCGAACTAAAAGAAGAGAAGAGGTGGTTCTTGTTCGACTGCGACATGCCCATTCCCGTCTAACACATAAATACCTTATGGCAATCTCTGAACCACCAACTTGTTCCCTTTGTAATAGGTTACACACTATAAAACACTAACTTACTGCAGAAGACGACATAACATAGACCTACCTCAAAATCTGGACGAACTTCTAAACAACAAAAGTACTTATCTAGAAGCTTTATTATCTTATTTAAAAAAGGAAAAATTTACAACTTATATAGTACCCAACGTCTTCTTATTTCCATAGAAGTATAGTCATAAAGGTTTAATTCTGACACAATGTAAAACCAAATGTAATGCAAAATTAAATTTTGTACTACCTTGTGTGTGCATACGTATGTGTGGGTGAGTGAGTGTATGTGACTGATTCTGAATGCTTGTGTGTGTTTGCAAACTTTTAAATAAATTCTTGTTTATTTATTATAAATTATTAGTAATCACAGTTTTATTGACTTTCGAATTTAACATTACACTTTTGTTTCGTATTTTGTTTTTTACCTTTTATTAATTATTCGTGTTCTGTTTCTATTTCATTTCTATGACTTTCCCCGTGCAATAATGTTCTCTGTTTTAATAGTTTTTGTTTTTTTTATCCACCAGTGATATCGCCTAGCAGCAATTATAAATTCTTATTTACTATAATCAATAATTTGGAGTATTTTTTACCATTTGGTTTTTGAGATGAAGGGTGTAAATCGCTACAAATTGCGTCACACGAGAGAAACAAATAAATAAAATCCTTGCCTAAGCTCTCAGTATCAACAAGTCAGTGGGGTGATATTTCCGGGCAAGTTGTAGTTAGCACAGTCATAGCAGCTAATGCCTAACATTATACAGCTATAGCTGGTTGCACAGAGATAGCTACTGCACAATTCTGACCCGGGCTGGAAACGTATCTTCTTTTGATGATATACTTATTCATTTAGTCCTCGTGCCTTTTATTTTTGAAAGCAAACTAGAAACAATGACCTTCATTCACGTTCACTGTGTGTAACTTGTTGTTCCAGAAATATGTACAGACATAAACATAGTTAATGATACTCAGATATCTTACTTTTTTCCCCACCATGATTATTTATTTGTGTTAATAATAGCTATTTATTATACAAGTGACGAAAGTAGATCATTTTACAACTCGAGTGAAACGTTTACCCACACGAGCAAAGCGAGTGTGGTAATTTCACGAGAGTTGTAAATTCTACTTTCGCCACGAGTGTAATATTAAATTTTTTCTGTAATCGTGTAATACATGATCAGATCTAACCAGAATATGAACAAAATTAGTTGTGAAGATTATGTTGTTGGTAGGTTATAAGCATGGTTGTGAAAGGTTATAAGCATAGTTATAAAACAACTAGTGATGATTGTGAAGTAGTGCAGTTATAAACAAGGAAGGTAATTATTATTATATTTAAATTTTAAAATATATTGATTATTTCCACCAATAATTCATTCACATTTCAATTTATTTTGTTAAAATAAATTCTTACAATGTTAAGAAACATTTAAAAGCATTTAATTTCCAACTTCAAATTATTTTTTAATTTATACTTATTACTAATTAAGAAGGCAATTCACTTTCTTCACAAGTGAAGAAAGTGATTACTTTCTTCACTCTATTGCAAAATGTTTCACTTTCTTCACTCATTTCAGTTTAGTAATGTTACCATTATTCAACGATTACAGAAAAAATCATTTCTTAAATATTTATCTTACTTTCAGCTTGTTATGTTTCAATACACCTACAAATGCATAAACACACTGTTGAAATTTACAGTAATAGCCATTATTATCGTGGTAAAAATACCACAATGTAGTGCAGTGTAATGACGTGGTAATGTATTCAAATTTCTACCGAGCCCGAGGTTCGTTTGCGGTTTTGAAAGTAATTAAAAAGATATTCATCATCAGTTTTGTCTAAAGTTATATAAGAAGGTTAACTTTTTGTTGTAGTTAATTGGTTACCTTTGGCTAAGTGACACTGGGGCGCACCGGGATCTCCCCATTATCTCACATGGCAAACCTAGAGTGGCGAGTTTGATTCACGCCTGGGCAAAGGAAATTATTCAGTGACGAAATTCATTAGATAACATCCTAAAATCCCACCCTGGCTAGAAATGGGTGGTAGATAACCCGTCATAATTAGTTGCCAAAAGTGGACGTTAATAAATAATAAAGTTATTTTATACTGTGAATACATCATTGAATTATGCTGACTTATAATTCCTCCAATTTATTTTAGGTAGTTCGGTCTTTATTTTAGGTTTGTTCAACGATTTGATGATTAGAGGTGTTATTTAGTGGTTACCTACCTTTTTTTTCGTATCTGAAGAGCGTTCAGATTTCAAAGTAAGAATAAATTACACTGATAGAAAGGAACTTTTAAAGAGGTTTTGGAGACAAACTTGTACCTAGAAGCTCATTCTAGATCTCAAAAAATATTCTAGAACCAGTGAAATAAAAACAAAATTGTATTTTTATCTCCATTTTACGTACAATAAGCGTATCTCAAGAGGTTATGAAAAACGTAATTTCTAATGAATACAAGCTACTGAGGGAGGGCTGCCTAAAACTTTTAAGTTCGAGTGGAGACATCACTTAAGTTAAAATATTTCTTTCTGATGCCTGTTTTTTAGTTTCATGCAGAAAGCCGAGAGAAACTTTTGTACATGACTCTATGTCTTTTAAGACTAGAAGTGGGATGACACCAAGGAGTAACTTTAAGTTAGAGCTTAACACAATCAACATTATAAAAAATAAAAAAATACATACAAGTCCGTTTTAAAAGAAATCCTACAACTTTTGTACATTTTTTGAGAAATAATATTTGTAGGACAATGAATTGAATAAAATCTCTTTTGACATTTACAATTTGAACTGTCATTGAATGTTTCATTTATATACAACCTTGCCTATCAAAATTCTTAAAAATGTTCATTAAAATATTTGCTATCGCCAGTAGTTACTCAATCATTATGGAATACTAAAATTCATATTTAAATGAATTATGACAGTTTGTATATAATTAATTGATTTTATAAAGGGATAGCATGTTAATAAAATTACCATTTTGACCCTTATGATTGGAACTACTGTTTTAAGGATCATTGGGTGTAATGGTGTATCATAACCGATTCGCATAGGGATGGATAGACGGGGGAGGAGATTGTGTGTGAGAGTGAGAAAGAGAGAGAGAGAGAGAGATAGAGAGAGAGAGAGAGAGAGAGAGAGAGAGAGAGAGAGAGAGAGAGAGAGAGAGAGAGAGAGAGAGGGAGAGAGGGAGAGAGAGAGAGAGAGAGAGAGAGAGAGAGAGAGAGAGAGAGAGGAGAGAGAGAGAGAGAGAGAGAGAGAGAGAGAGAGAGAGAGAGAGAGAGAGAGAGAGAGAGAGAGAGAGAGAGAGAGAGAGAGAGAGAGAGAGAGAGAGAGAGAGAGAGAGAGAGAGAGAGAGAGAGAGAGAGAGAGAGAGAGAGAGAGAGAGAGAGAGATGAGAGTAGATGTCAGCGCAGCTTCCCCCCCACTCCGCCCTTCAGCCGGTCGATGAAGAGTAGCGGCGGCTTGCTTAGAGGGCTACCAATCGGCCAGCAAGATGATAGAGCCCAGCACACTAATAGCAGGCCCTGCTGTATTTCCAGATTACATCTTCACAAGGATGTCCAGCTCGGAGGATAGGCCCAGGTCCTGCTGCGCTACGTGGCTCAGGGACAACCTCTTCCTCTTCTGCACCATGTTCGGCGTCCTAGGAGGCATCGTCCTAGGTGAGTATCTAGCTTAAACAGATCTCCTATTCAACAAGTGCATTGGCTCCATTTAAATAAATTAACAAAAGGGCACCTTTTTCAGTATTTTCTGGAGATTAAGGATCACACCAGTTGATTCTCCCATTTGCGTGTGATCATAAAAATTTAACAGACTTTTTGGCATAAATATAATAAAACTACACACTATCAATGACCAAAAAAAATCACCCAGTTACAGTTATTGTAGAAGTAAGTAAAAAAATAATAAAATTCCTTAAAGATTAAAAAATGATACCTAAATTTACTGACAATTGAAGTTAAACTAGAAAAAAAATTATTTTATTTAGTTGGTTTGTGCCCCACAGCGATGGTGATTGGCATGTTCTCCAATTGTAGAAAAAAGCATGCATTACTTAAATAAGAAAATTAGTCGAGCCAAAACACTTGATATTTTTAATTTATTTCTAAGGTGTAGGTACACCATTTACTATGTTTAAATTTTTCCTTTCAGATGCCGTTTTAACCAAAGAATTTACTAAAAAAAAAACAGTTTCTGATTTTATAAAGATTTTATATAATATAAGTCCTAAATATTTTCATTTCAGAAATGTCAAATTATACATTTTTTTTACAAGGATGATACAATGAAACAAAACATTATTTAGAAGAAAAAAAATATCGTCTGTTCTTGAAAAGATTAGTACTCATTTTTGTCTTTTGAATAAATAAAGCAAGATGTTTTTTGAAAATATTTTATATGAAGGAAATATGAATTTTAGGCTCAAGCCTAAAAAAAAAATATTATTTTTTTGGATTGCTGTTGAGGGAGTCTGAAAACACAATTTTAATGATATTTATGATTGTTTGAAAGTTTTATTATGATTTTATAAAGTTTCAGTTTTAAATTCACTATTAAGAAGTTTGAAGTAATCGTATTGATTGTACTATGATCACCAGTTGGCAAAGGCTTCTGTTGCTAGGGGGATATCCTTAGAACAGGAACTTGTTTCTTCTTCATTGATTTATGACTTATTGATATATAAGTAAAATAATAATATATTTATTTGTCTCTTCTATATTAAATATTGAACTTTTGGCTAATTATAAAATAGGTTGTTTCTAGGTAAAACTAAAAAGTCCGGGTCATGGAAATTATCTAATGAATTTTCCACACATTTGTGTTAAAAGTTAAAAGTGTTCTTCTTAATAATGTGTGAATATAGATTGTTCCATATGACTGGTTGTTACGTTGTGGCAACTGTTGAATTCATTCAGATGTAAATCCTTGTGTTTTCAAAAGAAGAATACCTCAATTGCAGTTTGGGCGTTTTCTAGAAAATTAATAATTTTTCTTGAAGATGGTAGAATACATTCTTGATCTAATCGATACTCAGGTGTAGTCCATTTTCCAAAAAAAAATGTTTTCACCTTAGCTGGAATGTCGTAGTCAGTCGTTATTTTCTTAGAAGAAACCTATTTATTGCCTTCTAGATGGAGGCTACAATGAGAAACGAAACAAATTCCAGGCTGAATTTATAATGAAGGTTTTTTTTCATCAGGTGAAACTATGAATTTTCATAGTTGTGTGCTAATATATATAATTTTATGTCTTCACGAAACGATGCATGAATGTGTGCCTTGTCATTGACATTGCCTGGTGACACCTCCTCGGAAAATTCCTTCTACTCCTGAAGTGGAAGGCCTGTGCATGGCGGTTGGGTGGGGGGTATCGAAACTGTCGAAGACAACCATTTGAATTTTCAAAATACAAAGTAATAGTTACCAGACGGGTGAATTTTGTATTATCCATTGTCCCCCTTCTATTTCTGCACTTATTAGAGAAAAATCTCACAGTTATTATTCTGCCAAAAAATTTGGTGTTCTTTACTACTTTTAGTTATTGAGCAAGTGCGCGACCACCATATCGATTTGTTCTCGAATTTCGGTTTGTTTTTGGCATACAACATTTTTGTTTTAAGATTGAAAAGTAATAAATTAAATTAAGGTACAATATGTATCGCTGTGGAAAGTAGTTGTATTTTATGATTATAGGAGGTTAAGTTCTTGGCGACGGGCTAGGCACTGCGCAGGCTGGTCAGTCTCCTAGGCTTCTACCTCACCCACCTATCGGCGACAGGAAAAACAATTTGTTATTTAATTAGTACTCCATGATTACAAGATATCTATAATGTGACAAGCTTCTTTAATATATAATTTATATGCCTTCCAATTTTTTACTACAGCATTTTGAAATTTTAGAACAATGAAACACCTACCTTAAGTGCAATTGCACTCAATACTTGATCTATTATTTTTTGAATAGTCCTTGCTATCAACTTCTGGAGCTTGGTTATTCATTATTCAACAATGGATGTCTAGTGTTTGATTCCTTTTCACAATATTTCAAATTTAAATGAGGTTTATAAAAATTATGTAGGGTTTATATTAATTTATAAATTCCTTATGATTTTAATTTCAGTAATATACTCCAAACAAGGAATCATATACAATTGCTCGTTATAATCGGCACTCCAAGATTAACAAAGGGATATGAAAGGAAATATGTACGAAAGAGAATGACTATATTTCTCCAACGGTCATTTCTGTGGTATTCCATAGTATTTCGCTTTTCCAATCGGCTTCTTCCGGTGGTCATGTTTTGTGTTGGCTCGTGGTAATTCCTAATGCCGGGCCAGTTTAGGCGCGGTCCTTGTATATTTTCTTCCCTCTGGTGGTGGTGGGTGAACCTTCAACCATTGGGATTGGCGACTAGAAAGAAGGAGCCAAAGATAATTCGCCAACACACAACCGACTTTATAGTCGGCCGTATTTATATACTGCAGAGCCAAGACATCGGCCGTGGCTATGCACTGTAATTCGTGTGAAAACCAAATGCCTTTTGACCAAGTCAAGATACTGGCCCGGGAAGAAAACAGGACAAGAAGACTGGCACGGGAGGCAGTGGAGATCTACAAAATGCCGGGAAATTTTAATAAGGAGGATTGATTCTCCCTGTCCGCGGTCTGGAGGCCTCTACTGACCCCAAGAAGACGTGCCGACAACCCGCAACACCACGGAAGGCAGAACCAACCAATGGTTGAAGGTTCCCCCACCACCAGAAGGAAGAAAATATATAAGGACCGCACCTCAACTGGCCCGGCATTAGGACCTGCCACAAGCCGATTGGTAAATCGGCGAAATATTGTGGAATACTGCAGAAATGACACTGCCGGAGCCCTGACAACTGTAATGAGTTCCCAGCGACGAATTTTGAAACAACGTAGACCATATTTTTATGGCAGAGAGAAAGATCTAACCATATGAAAAGGAAAAAAATAAACAAATTTTTTATCTTCAAGTTGGGTTTGTAAATAGGGGAGTCTACAAAAAATATTATGTGAGTGTAGGCTATAGTTATAAAAACAAACCCAACATGGAGGGAGGAAAGGACAAAATGGAATAGTTAATATTAAAAGAAGAATACGTAAAACCAGAGTAAAATTACAAAAAGGAAGGAATCCTCTGGTATATTAATAATTTCCCAGGAATAAAGAAAAAATGCGTTATGCTCTAGTGAGCTCAGATAACGAAAAATTGACCAAATGGCAAAATAAGAAAATATTATAATAAATCCGCCTTAACTCTGAAGCACTTATACTGGGAGACACAACACTGAAGGGTGAGAGTAAGGAAGAAGGCAAAATAAAAGATTCAAAGGGAATGATGCTTCACCATTCGGTGGTCTTGATGAACCACAGAAATATGTACTTAATAATGTCAGCTAATTAAGTCGAAGGCAAACGGATTCCTACAGAGAAAGAGAGAAGGTCCAACAACCGCAACAAAATGGATGGGATGCATGGGGACTGACCACCACGAAACTCAGTATAGGGAATGGGGGCTTGGTGACCAATAGTAATTCTGATCGTAAATCCAGCGCCATATTCAAATTATAGACCCGTAACAGGGCAATCTTTTTGAAAAATAACAATTTATTTCAGTTAGTGATAATCAAAGACAGATGAACGAAACGAGAGGAAGGCTTGGCAGGCTTCTGAAAAATAACCATAAAAGAGTCGAATGCATTCTCAAAACTAATAAATTGTGCTTCCATGAAAGACAGAAAAAGACTTGTCTTGACCGGACCAGAAAAAGAGGATGGCCAGTTAGTGTGCGATTCACAAGAAAACAAATTCCGGAAGGCAGCATCTCTAAGATAGAATTACTGAAGGAGGTAGAAGAAATAGGTGATAGACACGATCGGTGTTTGATTGATTGTATATAGATTCATCTGAGATTACGGTTCCTAGGAAGTACACGTTGTCTCAGATTTTACAAGCAGTGTGGTCAGATTATTTAATCGGTTCATTCAACTCTACCACCTGGTAAAGAGAAAGATCTTATACCTAGTTGATCCTTTATTCAAAATAATATAGAGCAGAATGAAATTGATATTATTGATAAGATACAATATTAAATAGAATTAATATTGAAACTAATATACCACTCTAAATCATATTGGAGAGTGATGGTACCACACAATCCTAAAACTTAGCATGATAAAACATATTTCCATGGCAGACCGCTCTGAAACTCTAACTTGACTAAAATATAGAAATCAAACAATGGATGGCATTATACAATAGTATAACTAGGTAATAGTCCTAGCTAATGTCAGCGTTAAATTATAGATAGCTGTGACTATATTCTTCATGATTAGATATTCCTTAGCTCTTGACCTCTGAGAAGGTAGAAACTTGTCCTCTCCATTGGAGTGGGTGTAAGAGATGCAGCTTATTTTTTGAGGAATTAGAGGTTAGGTGTAGTTTTCTTGATAAAAAAGAAAAAAAAAATCCCAAAATTAAACTATCACCTTTCTCATAGATAACAATTAATCATTTAAAGTAACAATCAGTTGGAAGTCAATACACGTACAATGAGATGGATGAATGTGCAATTAATATTACTGTGTGTAATATTAATACATAAAACCAGACCTACAGTATGTTAGTTGACCGCTGGTTCTTAAATGATGTTTAGGATGTATCGGCTACATAAAGACACAATGGATAAAAAAAACAAAAAAACCAAAAAAAAAAAAACTTTTAACATGGACGAGTGAAATAGCATATTCTGGTTACCATACTTATAGCCGATACTTGACAATTCTAACATCATTTACATTAAACAATATTTTATCGTTTTTCTGTGTTGGCAAACATTAACCATTAAAAGCGTTAATACATGATGTTATTAAATTTAAAAAACAAATGTACACATTGAAGGATACGTATTAGATTTAGATCATGTAACTTTAAGAAAAAATACGAATTAGTGCCCCAGTGAATATTTAGAGATAATAAAAATGTGCATATTTTGGCAGATTAAAATTGAATGCTTACCGATTGTATATATATCAAATTTAAATAAACAGTCAGAACAAGTAAATAAAGAAATAATAAATGGTCATTGCCTTTCTTCTCTATTATTCCTCTTTACACGTTTATATATATATATATATATATATATATATATATATATATATACTTTTTAATGGTTAATGTTCGCCATCAGGGCACTGATGATGGAGCGTATGCAGTGAAAACGATCTGTCGCATATAAGAAATAACTCTGGTGGAACGAGGCCTTTGTTTTCTTACCTATATACAATATGTTGCCTATATGGGCTATAATGTTTCTTTTAAAAAATCAGGAAAATAAATAATATAGCAATTTTGATGTTTAATAAACATTATTTGCCATATAAATTTTAATTGTTTCGGATGATATATTATCATATAATATATAATATAGAAATATAGAGTATTCCTTCTCATGTATTAGATATTATATTCACTAAATAAAGCCTGTTTTGCTCTCATGTTTCAAAAATATTTGTAAACATCACCAGTTTTTCATAAACATTGTTAACTGCTGTAATATTGTCATCTTCATTTTCTTCTGTACTTCATTGAGACCTTGTAAGACGAAAAATAGACATCTTAAATGTTAAGTTCAAATTTTAGTTTTGATTGCTGAAAAACATAGAGAATCGTAGAAAGTACATTTTAAGCAGATATACTACAATATACCTCGTGTGAAAATCGATGAGTGAAACCCTCTGTTGCTAGGCAGAACCAGAGGGAAGGGCAACTGTTTAGTGGTGAGAGCTCTCTCAATTCACGCCTAGATCTATATAACTGATAACATATTATCACCAATTAGCCCTTCACAAATGATATTCGGTAGTTCAGGCAAATTGTTTTTCTCTAATGACGAACAATTAGTTTAATATCCAATGACTTAAAAATACAAGACTTTGGTATAATTAATTAATGTTCAACTGTGGAAGCCGTCACGACACCATGACATTATACATGAATACAGTTTTTAAGGGAAATAAGTTATTGAGGCCGTACTCATGACGCGGTTTTCAAAAAAAATTTCTTCAAATGTCCATCGACCCTACCCAGGAGATGACGAAAATGAGGTCCGTTCAAAATTATAAATATATGTTTGACTGTTAACGCTCAAGCGGTGCAATTTTTGTTTGATCGTTACCAAACTCGATATTTAAACGTTTTTTGCAAAAACAGATTAAGTTCGTTAATGGCTGAAATCGGACCAATGGAAGGGGGGGGGGGTTTAGAGGAGGGTTTTTCGAAAATTCGAAATATCTCCGTTACTATACATCGGATAGAAATATTGTATAGAACCAATCTTATTACGGATTAAATTTACTATAAATATTGTTATATACATTTATTCTCTATCTTGAATATTAACCGAGATATTTGCATTTTTATTAATTGTGACGGACGAAATGAGATCGGCTAACTTCGGGTCTAGTCGTGAGTTTCCGTCAAAAGCTAGTTCGGCCGTTTCCGTAACTGTTCGAATCTCGTGAAATTTCTCCATTGTAAAACTTCACGTGGGAACACGTGAGAAATCTGGTTAGTTTACGCAGCCTCTGCGTGACGGACTTTCTTATAGTGGTTAAAAGGACAAAACAATTCGAACTTCTACATGTATGTATATATCGAGGACTGACTGGCCAATCGGTTCAACTGGCATACGCTTGTAAGTAACCATTGACTTTCGTTACTTAAGACTACAACTACTTTCAGTTTATTTTTTAAAGGCTGGAATATTAGTTAGAATAATGATTTAATACTTCAAAAATGTTAATGTTGAATATAAATTAGCAGGGAATGTTTTTATGTAGTGTCTTTTTACTGATCTGGAGTAAAGTTTCTGAAATTTCGAATAAATCTCCTTACCACGACATATGACATAGAACCATGATCATAATGATTATCTTCCATAGTAACCAAAATATATTTATCTCTGCCTTTTATTCTCCATACCACAATACAAACCACAGATTTTACCACTTTCTAAGATCAAGCTATCTTTACCTTTAAATTATTATTATTAAATTATTACATGATTTGCTCTAGCCCTTTTCTTTTTCACGGCTACGAAGTCTTCAGCTCTATCGACCTCAAAAATGTGTATCAAGAAATACTAATAACGGATGAAGACAAGACTTTCACCGAGTTCAAAGTCTTAGGAAAATTAGGGCAGCTCCGGTGTTTTCCATTTGACCCACGTAATGGACTAGCGTGCTTTCAACTCACGATCCATATCATTTTCCCAGAAACCCAGTGGCATTTTCGTGTCAATTGATTTGAGAGGGCTCATATTTAATGTGTAGAAATTTATGATTTTTCTTAGGAAAAAATAGTCAATGAACTACCATCTTTATCCGGCCGGACTATACAGCTTGGAAAGCATTGGCTAGATATACAGATATTTTAAAATACTAACTTTTGTTACCTCTACAGCTTCCAAATATCATAAACTCCTAATTTCTGCTTCATAGAGATATGTTGAAAAGACCATTACTGAAATGTTAAAGTGACGTTTTGGCGTTTCAAATCAATCTTAGAATTTCTATCATATTTACCCATGAAGATTTCTGGATAAACTTTGCAGCCATTACTAAACCATGTTAAATCCATATTACATCGGTTGTGGTATTAACAGTTTTCCAAAAACAGGAAAATTCCCCTGCCTTTTCTGAGGTATACCACCTACAGCATACCAAATTTCTGGTGACTCCATTGTCTCGACTTGTAGTTTCCATTACTATTGATAAATATTCTCTATTAGGGCGGTCGGTTAGCTTTTATGGTAATAATAAGAAAGCATTAGACTGAAATAAAATTATTAAAAGAGATAGTTTTCTCACCTTGATTATACCGAAGTATTTACTATTCTGGTGGAAAGATGAAGGGAAATAATACAAGTCACTATTTGAGTTCTCCAAAGAATCAAGTATATATTGAATAAGTAATAACATGTAATAAACTGTACAGTATAGACCCTAATTTTATAAAACTTAAACCTGAAAAGAATACTAATTTAAGGGACTAACCTTATATATAATTGAAACAAACATTAACATTTATTGATAAGGATGTTGTGAAAACAAAGAAACTTTAACTTTATAAAATATGACTGTACAACATAGGTAGAACACAATGGTTATCCTTTGTTTATTTGTAAAATTTAGCGGCAAGCCAATAATATATGTATATACACAAAATAATGATCGAAGGGTCCTATATTATGAGTACTCATTTAATTGTTTACGTAGATAATGCTAGCATTATAATAAAGAAATAAGTACCTTCGAGATACATATACTTTCCTTGAAGTGGATTTTTCTTCCTGTGTTATTTTGTTCCCAGTGAGATTCTGTCTTCTAGCTGGTGAATACTGGTTGCGGAGATCTTTATCTTCGATGCGGCGATCCTTTTTTGGCACTAGAGTTGAGGGAGATGAACATTATTCCCTTTTTTTGCGGAGGCAACTACTCAAGCACGTGCTCTTGACTTGAAATCAGACTGAACAAAGGCTGCCAGCAATAAAGCGAGCGGTACGTCCTGTATGCTAGCGCTGCAGTTTCCTCTCCTGGCCACCGCCTACGGCGACCCTACCAGGATGTACGGCCGGTTAGTGAACCAAAAAAGCGGAGTAGTAATTTCAAAAAATACTGTCTATTAAACTATTCGAGGAACCTATAGGACAATTAAATTAATCACTTAATAACATTTGGGTGGAGGGGGAGGGGAGAGAAGGATGACGCTATATATAAAATAATTATGATCTTGCAAATAAGCTCTTAGCCCAGAGTCATTAAATAAACCCTAATAAGATTTTTTCCCCTTTTGTCTATGGAAAGGTATTACGATTATATATTGGACAGTATATTTGCATAATGCAGCTCTAGCACAGTAAAATATTTCTAATTCATTAAGGGCTTATAATGCTTAATTAATAGTAGGGGCTATTAAATATTATTAAATTAGTACTAGGGCTTATTTTTATTATTTATATGATACACCCATTAATATTCTAAATTATTATCGTGCAGGTCAGGTACAGCTAAATGTAATTTTTTTTTAATTCAAATTACCTTCTAACAATTGTGGACCCTCCAAAGTCAGCTACTTAATTAATTTCATGACTAAAATAGTAGTACTACAATATATATGCCTTCAGGTTTTCATGATTTTTCCTTACTTGATATTTAACTGCTGCATATAAAAAAAGTCTGTCACGGCTGCCAGGGGCTGCGTAAACGAAGTAGATTTCCCAAGTGAAGTTTTACAATAGAGAAATTACACGAGAACCGAAAAGTTAAGGAAACGGCCGACCTAGCTTTTGGCGGGATTCTCATTCGCTATCAGATTTAATATAAATGCAAATATCTCAGTTAATATTCAAGATACAGAATAAATGTATATGACAATATTTATAGTAAATTTAATTTGCAATAAGATTGATTCTATACAATTTTTAGATCCGATGTATACTAACGGAAATATTTCGAATTTTCGAAAATCCTCTCCTCTAAACCCCCCCCCCTCTCACTGGTCCGATTTCAGCCGTTAACGAACTTGATCTTTCTTTTTACATAAAACGACTAAATATCGAGTTTGGTAACGATCAAACAAAAATTACAAAAACTGCGACCGCTAGAGCTGTAACAGACAAATATATATATATATATATATATATATATATATATATATATATATATATATATATACTTTTGAACGGACCTCATTTTCGTCATCTACTAGGTAGGATCGATGGACATTTGAAGAAAGAAAATTCCGTCATGAGTACGACCTCAATACTCACCCCTAAGGGAAATCTGCTAATTAAGATTATATTCGTTAATGGCTGAAATCAGACGATTGGGGGAGGGTGGTTAGAGGGGAGGAAAATCGAATCGTTTGCAGTATTCCAGTTAATATGAATAGGATGGAAAATTTGCATATAAAGCAGTTTTGTTACAGCAGCAATTTCCTATAAATGTTGTACTATTAATTTTTATGCATCTCATACATTTGCATTTTTTAGTCTTGTACTTTCTTTTTTAGTAGTCTTCAGTAAACCTTCACTTCTATTCATCCGATTTTTATATTGAGTAACTGAACCAGTAACCACCTCATATTCAGCTGGTATTTCAATACCTGTTTAAATGAGCTTCTTATAACGGGAGAAATATAACATAGATGGTCACCTTTTAGCAGATTTCCCTTAAGGGAAATCAGCTATTGAGGTCGTACTCATGACGCGAGTTTCGAAAAATGTCCCTCGATCCTACCCAGGAGATGACGAAATAGAGGTCCGTTCAAAATTATATATATATATATATATATATATTTGTCTGTTAACGCTCTAGCGGTTGTAATTTTTGTTTGATCGTTACCAAACTCGGAATTTAATCGTTTTATGTAAAAAGGACGATCAAGTTCGTTAATCGCTGAAATCGGACTAGTGGGAGGGGGGGTTTAGAGGGGGATTTTTGAAAATTCAAAATAACTCCGTTATTATGCGTCTGATCGAAAAATTGTATAGAATCAATCTTATTGTAAATTAAATTTACTATAAATATTGTTCTATACATTTATTCTGTATCTTGAATATTAACCGAGATATTTGTATTGTGTATGGTCGGCAGGACTCCGCCATGATCCGGACTTTCCACCGAGAGCTCTCTGGTGGCCGTTTCCGGAACTATTCGTCTCTCGTGAATAGGTTTAGAGATCCCTTCCTACTACAGCTGTTATTGGGCAGATTTCTCTACTGTAAAACATCACGTGGGAAATCGGCTTAGTTTACGCAGCCCCTGCGTGACGGACTTTTTTCTCTTCAAGATTTGCACTCAGTTAACACATTTATTTCTATTTTTACCCTTTTCCCTATTAATTTCATTTGTTCATTGGGATTTTTTTATTCTCTATTAATGTCCTTTCCACTGCACTTTTGTCTTTATTTTCAAATTTCCCCAAAATAATCAAACAGAGCAGAATTTGAAGAGATCTCATTTTCATAACTCTCTGATTACTGATGAGCTCAAAGGTCTGTTAGAATTCATATGCAAAATGGTGGCCAGCATTGACTTGAATATAACTACTGGTACATGTTGAAGTACGAAATTCATCTTATTGCTTTTATATCTGAGTGGTTATTTTACAAGAGTGCTGGTTGTGACCATGGCAGAGGATTAAAAGGGGAAAGCTATAAATGGGGCTGATGGAAACTGGGGCGGAAAATGTCTGACTGACGTATGTTGGTTTACATTAACACTCCTGAAACCTTTACCTACCTTTATATCTCCGGCACCAGTTCTGATAACATTGGGGCACACACTCTTCTAGAATGCAATTTGTATTTCATTTGGAGTTTTGTTATTCCAGTTTGTATCGGTTTTAATTGAATGCAAACAATCAAAAGCCGACATCAGGTAAAAATAACATAAGACAAGGGAGTATTTTCAATAGTAATGTTGTGTTCTCTCTCTCTCTCTCTCTCTCTCTCTCTCTCTCTCTCTCTCACACACACACACACACACACACACACACGTACACCCTCAAACACACCAGCTAACTTGATAAGTTCATGTGAAATTATCGTTCGGAAATATATTTTAATAGGTAATCATAAATTGTTAGGGGGCTCAGTTTAGCTATATGGGTTAAAACGTTATTAACCTTAATCTAGTTACGGAATTTTGAAATAAAATTCTTAGTCCCTCCCGGGCTAGAAAAGAGTGATATCCAGTAGATAACCCGCCCCAATTAGCCATGAAAGAAAAAAAGTGGACGTTAATAAATAATAATAATAATACATTGTTATATTTATTTTTCTTTACCTGAGGAAACAAATGCTCCACAGTATTTCGTTATAATTTGCCTATCCATAGTTAAAATATTCAAATGCATCTAAGCTTATTAAACGTAGGTACTTTTCATACTGTAAGAGTTTTGTATACATTTTTTTTGATTCAGTACACAAATGATGTCCTTCATTATATTTTCTAGGCTTTTCGAAATTATTTTTTTATAAGCCACTAAAAAATGCTTTACTTTTACTTCTGTGGTGTCTATTTCATAGGAAACAACAATTCTAACCATTATTTATCTGAGATCGCTGAATGAATAAAATTTCTCTTTGTTGAGTGACTGTTTGAGGCCCTATACAGTCTATTTGCAGATACACACATTTTCTAAATCTTCTGTGACCCTTTTCTTCTGAAGATTAAATCATAACAACAGAAAATATTTTCTGACCGTTTTTTTTTTCTTTCTTCAAATACAATTGGTATGGGAATATATTTTTCCTGGTAGCAGAAAAATGCATCTGTTACTTCGTAGGGACCAATAGACACAGACAGTTTTACGTTTTCTCTTATTACTGGATATTTTACAGCATTCTCCTTCTCTAGAGACATTAGCAAAGGCCTTTCCTTTGCAAACTCCAGTTCCTAAAAATCTACCCATCGTTTACAGGTTCTACACTACTGTGTACGGTTGGTATAAGGGACCCAACCCTGTAAATATATATATATATATATATATATATATATATATATATATATATACACACACACACACACACACACACACACACACACACACACATCATATGTGGGCAACCACTGGCCCGCGGTAAGGTTTGATACGGTCCGCGAGATATTTTGAAAAACCCAATTAAACAAAAATATTACACTACTTAGGTACTCCAAATGAGAAAGATGAGGAGAGATTGTGCGTTTGGCAGTACTTATAAATGCGAACGGTTCTTTTCATTGATGAAAGTTAATAAATCAAAACATCGTACAAGGCTGACTGACTATAGTTTGGAAAATTCTTTTCGTCTTTGTATCAGTGGAATTAATCCAAACACCGATGGATTAGTTTCCCAAATTTAAGCTCATTGATTTCGTTGGCGCTATTTAACTTTGTTTGGTTGTAATAATTCTAATTTACGATTTAATTATAATGTTATACCTATTTTTTTCATTTCATTTTGTTATTTTAATAAATTGTATTATAATTACATTGTCTTTATAATTTCATGTCTGATACCTATCGTTAAAATTATGAACACTACTTTAAAATGCACTACTTTTAAAAGCGGCCCGCGAACGTATTTGCACACTAAAGTTTGGCCCACAGCAAATCAAAGGTTGCCCATAACAGGTATACATAAACACGTTGAAATATTTGCCCGTTATAGTGGCCCTTATGATTGTAACATAACTCCATTTTTAAATATTTTATGTAAATCTAAGGATCAAATTCGCTAAGGATACTACATATCAAAAGCAATGCAAGTAAAATAAAAATAAATTAAGTCTGCATCCATAAATCATGAGGGTGTGATTCTGTTCAGTGTAATTGTCACATGTAGTTGACGCTCTAAATGATTAGGAGCTAAGAATCACAAAAAAAACAAAACAAAGCTTTGTTATAGTTATACATTCTAGGAAGCAATTTGTTCAACTTGACTAGTGAATTAAAAGTTAGATCCCAGACTGCGACCCATCCGGATCCGACAATAATGGCGATTAATAGTTTGAAGAAGGTAGCCGTTGAGCTACCGAAAATTAGCATAATGAAGCATGACGAAAAGACTGCTAAAGCAGAAAGCCGATTTGGAGATGAAGAAATTACAGCCCAGCGAAAAAGTCTACGAAACCACAATAAAAAAATATTTAATATTTAGCTTCTTCCTGCTATCTCAACTCCTATTCCATCTTAGCTCATTCCCTAAAACATGTAGACTCCAATTAAACAAGAAACGGCTAACAAAGGGGTTTGCTAAGTGTCAAAAAACTATTTCATCTTTGGACCATTTATATGCCTATATATATTCTGTTTATTGTTCTTTAGAAATAAATTTGAAAGGACTTTATTGTAAGAAATTACCTATATACAGAAAGAATTGGTTCCCTTTAGATTTAATGAAAGTTTAGAACTCCATGTTATTGGAAAAACCTCAATAGATAAGGTTCGCTACTCCCAGTAACGATTACTCTCCAAATTTCCTGGCAAACGTGAAGGCTTCAATACTGGACTCGTACTGGAGGTGTGCTAAACAGTTAGCACGGATATATTGCCTGCTAAAATTGTTACTTCAACTCTGTAGCCTTTACAAAGGGACAATTTTTTTTTTTTTAAAATCATATTTAAAAATAAAATAGTTAAGTGGTCTCATTGTAACGAGCGCAATGGAGTTGCGAGCATCAAAAAGACTCAACTAGAAGATATAGCACCTTCTTCTATATTTTTTTCGGTTGGAATTACATCTGTTCCGTTATGAAGAAAAAAAAAACTCTTTCCTACAGGACAACGAAGGAAGTTAATATTCATTCTATGTTTTTCAACCCTTTTCGTTTTTTAAAAACCATTTTTAATGAGAAACAAATATCACTAAGTGGGGCATCCAAACAAAGAAAGCAATTAGAAAAATGATGAAATATTTCTGTGTTGCTAATTGAAAGAAAAAAGAAAATAACTAACAAGTTTTCCCTTTCATCTTTTCTCCTTCTCCTTTTAATTTTTCGTGATAACCATCTTTCCTTTTGAAGTTAATCTAAATTCCCTTTAGATGTGGCTAAGCTGTATTATAATGAAACAGTTTCATAGTAATTAATTCCACATTTATAATATTTATTTTTTTAGTTTAGTTTTATTATAATTAATTGTTATTACACGATCTTTCGTTATTGAAGAATTTAGTGCTAAATGATGATGATTATAGACATTCTTTTAAAGCTCGTATGATGTGTAATAATTATCAAGGATTTTATGTATTTTAAGATAATTTTTGCCCAAAGTTATCTGCCAGAACCCCAGAAATTCACGGTAGCTCGTTCGGCTGCGGTCTTATGAAGAATTATTTATACAAAATGGCCTACTTTGAGCTGAATAAATGATTTATCACTGAGCAGCGTTGAAGTACAACAACCAAATAATATTTCAGTGTGTAACTACTTTGCCAAATAATAAGAAAAGATGATACGAGATGATCTGGTAATTTGCATGTGATCTAAGAGCTTCAACAGGTTACAAATTTGGTAAATTTCGCATAATTGTTCGAAAACTTTTAGAAACTTAAGAGTTACTGACTCGTACTAATATAAGATCGTGTATGAGTACTGAACTGGCCACTAGATCAAGAAGGCTTGCCTACCCACGGTACTAGAAGAATTATCGAAATCTCGTATTTGATTTTTTTTCTAATTACGAAGCATGTATTTAGTGGGGGAAAATATGTGTTATAAATGAACCAGGGTTCAGTCACAAACAGAAATACACAGAAAATCGCTAATCTATGCTAGATGTCAACATGGGGCTGGAAATACAACTATACCTGACCCACTAAATATAGTTGACATGAAACTTGTTTTCCATTAAAGGCAAAGGAGGAAAACATGTAAAGGCATTGTTCCGAATGTTAAACAATCAACAAACCGTAGTGTAGCACCTAAGCAACCTATCTTTTCGTCGTTCGATTACTTCTGAATCTATATTACTCGTCAGTTTTAAGAATCTATAAGTGTTCCACTTAGGTCACTGACATTTCTGACTTTTTTAAAATCAGTTGGAGTGTCTCGCCCTATATCTGTGTCTTTCTCTGTTCATTCTTACTATAAAGGGTGTTTCAAAAATGATATACGTATTGCAAAGTGTTATTTTGTCCAAACTATCGATCGCTACGTCTCCGCATGGCTATTGGAGAAACGAATGCATAGTCTAGATTATATTAAAGCCAGTAGATGTCAGTTGTCTTCTGTTTTGAATGGTAATTTTGAAGGACTACGTTGGAAAGCGGTTTGAATTCATGAAACATTTTCTTCAGGAACACGAGTGTAGTCAGGACTCTTTCCCTACACATCCTGTATCTACAAACAGTCGGTACCATCTGCGAATGTTCCACTCATTCGGAGAACCAATTTGGTACCTCAACCTGAAACGCCTCTGCACTGTAATCTGGGAATTGCACTTCGCAAACTCGAGAACACAAAATGATTTCTGTTTCGGAGTAGCAGTTTTAACTCTCCAATTCCTATATTGCATTCACGATTGTAACTTTGTTTCCACTTAGTTTTTCCATATGCTATGCTTCCAAATTTATGGAAAAAAAGTGTTTTCAAAATTATAGCTAATTTTAGCCACGATTGTTTGAGTAAGTATTTTGTGTTTTTCTCCAGTTTTTTTTTATACGGTTGGAAGCAATAACTATTTCAATAATAACAAAACACAAAAAAAAAAAGCGAGTTCTTACGTTTTGTTTGACATGGTGGCTGAAAATCAACAGGCTGCTCTGATCACACTTGAAAACATGAAGGTAACTGATTTTGGAAGGTTATACTCATTCGTGAGAGCATTCTAGTGGCTTGGGCAGGCTGTGTCACGTTCTATAGATACTGAAGTGTGCTTGAAGGGCTTTAAAGATAAATAAACGAGTTGAACATTTAAAAGAAAAGAAAAAAAAGAGGTGCACCCTGGAGGGTGCATTAGGAACTGAAAGAGTTAAACATTTGACGGCAGCCAAGGCGCATCGATCGATAGCTTGGACAAAATAATACTTTGTAAAACGTATATTATTAAAGTTGTCAGGTTCGGTGTATCTTCAGCGGTACCATTGATGTGATAGTCCACAATATTTTGCCGATTTTCCAATCGCCGTCTTACGGTAGTCATGTAACGTGTGGGTTTGTGGTAGCTCGTTAGGAGCAGCCACAAGCCGTGATTCAGAAACAACAACGCACTATGGCAAAAGCTGACAAATGGCTTCGAGAACAAGGACGTTTACAACATGAACGGAGTATATAAAATCACGTGCAGTTGCAACAACACGTACATTGGACAAACTGGGAGGAGACTGAAAACGCGATACACCGAACACATACGCTCATTCGGACTGAACAAACGAGACTCTAACTTGGCCAAACACTTGAACGATCACTGCCAACACCCTACAAGTATATCTGACAGTATGAGACAAACGAAAGGACGAAGATTGGACACACTAGAAAACATGGAGATTTCCAAACAACGGACATTCAATGGAGACATCAACGAACAGCTCAACACTAGCTTAGGGACGATATTCAGGCCATTGCAAGTGCTTAAACGGAAGAACAAACGGAAAACGCTGACGGACATACGCAGGAGTATTAACGGACGAAGAGACGACACACGTAGATCCAGATTCTTCGTAGTTCCCAGCGAAGACGTTTAAAACAACGTACTTATATTCTTTTTTAAATACCCCGTATTATATTTGCTATTGTAGTTAAGCAGTGATTGTTTGAGGCATATTTGTTGTATGTACCTCTCCATCTTTCTTTCTCTCTCTTCTCTTTCCCTCACTCCCGTACCCCATTTCTCTCTCTTTCTCTCAGTCTCTCGTCAAACACACCCGGTCTACTGCTATACATCATAAATGAGCTCCGCTCTAATTCATAATGGTGGTAAACAATAGAAATACATAGCAAAGCCAGACGTTCATAAGGGCTTCCTTGAACAGCTAGACGGCTTATTAGGAGTCTACAGCTTTTACTTCAAGAGAGCTTGTGAGAGCGAGCTATTCGTTATAAGTCCTTCAAAGAGAGGATCTCTTTCCTTACCTAACATTAGTCTAGGATTATGCTAAGGCCTCTAATGAAGGCATTTGTTAAGTCCCTCCGTTCTCATCAAGCATCTCTTCAAAGCTGTTTATACACTTTTGTTCATCATTCAATTCCACAACTAAATGAAGAGCATAACAACATATGAAACGCGTGAGATGTGTTTACCAACAAAGCGTTAATTTATTTATAAAAGGGACCCACAGTCACTAGGTCAGAAGGCCAATCTTTATTTATGTAAAACTAGCTAAGTTACCTGGCTTCGCCCGGGAATTCATTTGAGCCTGAATGATGGTATTTTTCTTTGCAAGGTTTTACTTGCACAATAGTTTGACATTTCACCATCCAAGTGTTTAGGGTTTATACTCGTCGTTGCTGTGGATTTGTTAATAATAAAATTATATGTTATGTAAGGCTTCACTGTCCTCAATATTTATATATTTCCCGTCTCTTGTGCATGTAGTTTTTTTTTATAACGTAATGGACCATATAATTCATAATCATAGGAAGTATTCTGTCTTCCAAACCATGTATTAATAAAAGTTCCTTTCCCTTGATGAGGCACAATGCCCAACGGTGACAGCTGTTTTAGGTACGTCATATCCGCTATTAAAAATAGTCTTTTGTAAGTCTCGATAGTAAACTGTATATTCATATTGGTACATAGTGTGTTCAGTAAAGTATATCATATATTAACGGAGCAGAGTTAACAAATATCAGAAATAACTGGGTGCACCTCCCTAGCGTTCATCCTTTTAAATTATTTATTTATGTGAAATAAGACCAAATCTCAAGGATTAGTTCAAGGTTATCATTCTTCTTGAGCAGTCTGGAACTGCAACTCCTCAATTTTTTGTACGTTACAAATGATGACAATCACCCTAATAGTCCTCGAAGTAGAATGGTATGAAATTTCTTCTGATATCCCAATACAAAAAAAACTATTTTGACTATGTGTTTAGAAATCATAATAAGCAAATCTCTATGTACAATGGATATTTTTGGAGTCTGGGCTGAAGGAAGCACATCAGAAAATATCACATTAATAAAAAAAGACCAAGACCATGCCATAATACAGGCAACAGGTGCGCTAGTAGGCATAAACTATGTCAAGAGCCAGTTACGGCATTTCAGTTTCGAGTGAGGTATCTATAAGATACTAAGATCGGTTTTCTATTGAAAATATATTTTTGTATAGTGATGAGGGAGAGACATTGTGATCTGTAAAGTTATTTCTAAGATACTTGACCCGGGGAATGACAGAGAAATGGTCCCTAACTATGAGAGAAGATCATTCCCATAACGATTTAGGCAGGTTTTGCGTCCATCAACAGTAAAGATGTCGTTTGTAAAGAGATACACTCAGTTACGAACCAAACCTTTGCATATCCATAACGTAAGCATTGGATATATTATAGCACTATTTATAAAAAGCGGACATCTTCAACGGAAAGGAGAAACAAAACCAATTTATGCCTTAAGAAATTCCCTCTCTTTTGTGTGTTTATGGTATCGTGATATGACCGACAGTGGACCGTTGCTCAGTACATAGAATCAGCTATATCGAGTAAGGAACATTAAAGTAGAATTTTAATATTGGTCATGAGTTACTGTAGCTGGCTGACGCACAATAACGCTTCTTTTAGCAGATTTTCCTCAAGGGAAATCAGCTATTGAGGTCGTACTCATAACGCGATTTTCGAAATTTTTCTTCAAATGTTCATCGATCTGACGAAAATGAGGTCCCTTCAAAACTGTATATATATATATATATATTTATATTTGTCTGTTATCTGCTCTAGCGGTCGCAATTTTTCTCTCATCGTTACCAAACTTGATATATATTATCGTTTTATGCAAAAAGAAAGTTCAAGTACGTTAAAAGCTGAAATCGGATCAGGGGGTGGGGTTTAGAGGAGGGAATTTCGAAAATTCTTAATATCTCCGTCATTATGCGTTGGATCGAAAAATTGTATAGATCCAATCTTATTTCAAATATAATTTTCTATAAATGTTGTTATATAATTTTTTTCATTATCTTGATTATTAACTAAGATATTTGTATTTTTTAGTTTTTGGTCTTCAGTAAACCCCCTACTCCTACTCATCTCATATTGACAATATTCTATTATGTTATGAAGCACTTTATTTGAAGCTTAAATACCAAATATTGTTCTCATTGAAAGTTTTGAGATAAATTCAAATACGTGACGCACGTGGGAAATCTGCTTAGTTACAACAGCCCTTGCTTGACGGACTTTTTTTTTAGAACATGAAGCGATGTACAAAATAAACTAAATTTCTTACATTAATGGCGACAATTATCGTAGATAGAGAACGGAAACGCCGAGAACTGAAATTAAAAATAGATCGGACTCCAATTACAGCCTTTAATATAGATATACCATCAATTGAAGTCAGTTGATCTCTAGTAATTAAGTCACGTGACCGCCTGATCCTTACACGAGACTGACCACGTGATTGCTAAATATCATAAGCCAAGTCACTATAAATTCGTAGTGAACCAAGAACAGTTTAACTAATCCTCGCGATCAATCAATGATTTGAGCATCATTGAATGAATTATCGTTTTTTTTCTTTTTCTTTTCCTTTTTATTGCACTTTAAATCAGTGACAGAACGGAACGTTGCTAACACTAGGAGTTCTAGAGTGATACTTTGATGGTGTCCATAGCAAACCCATAGTATATTATGTTAATACAGTCTATTTGAAGCTTGGCTACAATTAGTGTTACATAAACTAACTGCTTTGAGGTTAGCAAATTACCTCATTGGTTTATTATCATACGTTTTAGCAGATTTCCCTTAAGCCAGCTATTTAGGTCGTACTCATGACGCGATTTTCGAAGTTTTTCTTGAAATGTCTATCTACCCAGGAGATGACGAAAATAATTTCCGTTCAAAACTATTTATATACTAGCTCAGATACCCGGCTTCGCTCGGGAATTCATTTGAGGCTGAATGGTGATGGTATTTTTTTGGAAAGGCTTTACTTGGCACAATATTTTGACATTTACCCGTCCCAGTGTTTAGTTTAAATACCCGTCGTTTCTGTGGATTTGTTAATAAAAATAAAATTATTTTTTTATGTAAGACTTCACTGTTCTCCATATTGTCATATTTCCCGTTTCCTGTGCATTATGCATAGATTAGAATTATTAAGCGCAAAATATTAACATACATTTGAATTAGTTTTTCCCGGTGAGGTACCTTGTAGTTCCAAAGAATTGTTGAGGAAATTTCACTAAATAATAAAATAAACAACTTTGTTATGTGCATATTTGCCGAAACCCCAATAGGAGACGAAATATCGCTATTGTTAATTTCAGGCCTCCCTTATAACCCCCAATGTTAGTATGGCTTATTATAAGGAAGACGTTAGTGCTAATTCACATACCGAGTTTGGTTTAGATCGGTTGAGTCTTTTGTGCCAAATAAAATTGTTGACTTCTGCTATCACTTTTTGGCGTATAACGCCTTTATAATTAGGTATACGACAAAAGTGTATATGACAAAAGTTTCTCTAAATACCAAAATAAACAACTTTTGTTATGTGAATATTTGCCAAAACCCCAATAGGAAACGAAATGTCACTGTTAGCAGATTTCCCTTAAGAGAAATCAGCTATTGAGGTCGTACTCATGACGCTATTTTCGAAAAATTTCTTCAAATGTCCATCGATCCTACCCAGGAGATGACGAAAATGAGGTCCGTTCAAAATTATATATATATATATATATATATATATATATATATATATATATATATTTGTCTGTTAACGCTCTAGCGGTCGCAATTATTCGGTAATAAACTCGGTATTTAGTCGTTTTATGTAAACAGAAAGATCAAGTTCTTTAACGGCTGAAATCAAACCAGGGAGAGGGAGGGTTTATAGGGGAGGAATTTCGAAAATTCGAAATGTCTCTGTTACTATACGTTGGATCGAAAAATTGTATAGACACAATATTATTGCAAATTAAATTTACTATAAATATTGTTCTATACTTATTTTCCGTGTAGTGAGTATTAACCGAAATATTTGGATTTTATAGTTTTACGCTTTCAGTAAACCCCCACTCCTACTAGTAGCATATTAATGATACGCTGTTATATCATGAACCAATTCATTACAAGGTTAAATACCAAATATTTCTGTTGAACGCCACCCCCCCTCCCTTCTTTCGTTCTTGGATTACTAAAATCTGAATGATCGAGATAGATATTATTCTGATTCATTTCAAATTACTCCACTAGCTATAGTAAATAGTTTTCAATAAAATTATTATGTTATATTCAGATATATTCCATTAATTATTCACCTTTCCGGTCTAGAATAACTTATCTTGGCTGCCCTGTTACCAGTATGTAGATTTATTTGTTGTAAACCTTCACGTGGGAAATCTGCGTAGATTACGCATCCCCTGCGTGACGGACTTTCTCATGCACTTCAGTCATACAGAACGGATCATTCCTACCACTAGGAGGTTGAGAGAGATACATTAATCGTCTCCATAACAAAGCCATAGCATATTATGCTAATGCAGTCTATTTGTAGCTTGGCTACATTTAGGGTTACATAAACTAACTGCTTTGAGGTTGGCAAATTACCTCATTGGTTAAGGCTTATTATCATACGTTTTTATTTTCCTGGATGCATTTATACTAGAAGAATAAATTTAAATTTATGTTTGTAATTATTGTTCCAAGGTAAAATACAATTGTAATAAGTTGGTGATGATCATTAATACAAATATCCCCGTAGTAGCAGATTTTCCTTAAGGGAAATCAGCTATGTAGGTCTTACTTATGACTCGATTTTCGAAAAATTTCTTCAAATGTCCATCAATCCTACCCAGAAAATGACGAAAAATGAGGTCCGTTCTAACATATATATATATATATATATATATATATATATATATATATATATATATATGTCTGATTTTTGTTTAATCGTCACCAAACTCGGTATTTAATCGTTTTATGTAAAAAGAAAGAAGTTCGTTAACGGCCGAAGTCCGAAAAGTGGGAGGTGGGGTTTAGAGGGGAGGAATTTTGAAAATTCGAGATATCTCCGTTACTATACGTTGGATAGAAAGATTGTATAGAACAAATCTTATTGCATATTAGGTTTACGTTTATTCTCTATCTTGAATATTAACGAGATATTTGCATTTTTATTAAGTGTGTGCGGATAACGGACGAGATGAGATCGGCCGTGGTCGGTTCTTTCGGTCCCGCTGAAAGCTAGTTCGGCCGATTCCGTAATTGTTCGGCTCTCGTACGGAAAGTTTTCTATTGTATAACTTCACGTGGGAAATCTGCATAGTTTAAGCCGCCCCTGCGTGACGGACTTCTTTAGGATTTTAAATGATCAGCTTTACTTTTCCATCCAACTTTTTTTCTTTGAAAGGACAAATATAATGGTGTTTGGTGCAACTTGAATGTACGTGGTACTACTGATGTAGGTATTCGTATATATTGGTGTTATTAGCTTCCAGTAAACCCCCACAAATTCGTTTTTTACAAAAGATATATAACTAAATATCTCATATTCGGAATATATTTTAACTGTTGTTTCCGTTGGGTTCTTACCAAGATGGTATAAATACAAAGTCCGTCATGCAGGTGCTGCGTAAACTAAGTAAATTTCCCTCGGGAATTTTAACAATAGACAAATATACATACTGGTAACACGACAACACCGTGAGTATTAAATGAATAAATACAAACGGTAATAAGAAATCTTTCCCCTCCCGGCGGTAGCGTCTTAAATTTAAACAAACAGGTCTGCCAACGGCTTACCGGAAAGAAAAACAATAACTAAAACTTATCAGAATATAAGATTTTAATTTTATTACGGGGGAGTCACAAGAACGTGTTTACATGTATCTCGTATAATAAAGGTCTCTGGAAAACAATATTAAGTATTTACCCTTCGAATAATGTGGTTTATTATATAACAGAGTATTGTTTATTTAACACAAGTAGAAGTGGGGATTTAATGAAGGTTGAAAACTGAAAAATGCAAATACCTCAGTTAATATTTAAGATAGAGAATAAATGTATATAACAATATATATAGTACATTTAATTTGCAATAAGATAATAAGATTGACTCTATACAATTTTCGATTCGACTTACAGCAACGGAGATATTTTGAATTTTCGACATTCTCCCCCTCTAAACCCCCCTCACCCACATTCAACTTCAGCCGTTAACGAACTTGATATATCTTTTTACATGAAACGACTAAATATCGAGTTTTGTAACGATTAAACAAAAATTGCGACGGCTAGAGCGGTAACAGACAAATATATATACAATTTTGAACGGACCTCATTTTCTCGTCACCTACTAGGTAGGATCGATGGACATTTGAAGAAAAATGTTGAAAATTGAGTCATGAGTACGACCTCAATACCTGATTTCCCTTAAGGGAAATCTGCTAATAGTATCTCCTCACTGTTAATTTCCTAGTAAAATTACTGCTAATCTCTATCATTCACGTCCTTGGTCTTTGAATGATTAAAAGATGATTTGACCTTTTCAATCATCTCTTTCTGGCTATTTCCGCTATATCCATTTAATGGCGTTGGTCTACTTTAGGCCTATACAAAAGACAGAAAAGAAAAAAAAAACCCTCCCCCCGGATCAATAACTTCTAGAGGGAGGAAAACCATCAATCTTGAGCGAGGCTGATAAAATCTAAGTCCCTTGATAGATTGATCAATCATGGAACTCATCATTTCTTAGGCTAATATGCATATTGTTCTCCTGGATAGAGATTCGCCAATCCTATTGTACCAAACTCGTCCATTGTTGCTCATGATAGAGCATTGTGCGATCTTTTCATTTAGGCCAACAAGGCAAAAAGCGACAGATTTCTTTCACCCCATCATTTAATTATACAGAGCCAATTTTTAAGTTCCGTTGTATCTGATAAAACCCCTACAATCACGATAGTAATCTATTTTTTAATTTGGTATCTAGTTAATATATGATTTACTTTTTGGTTACAGTAGAAGCGGCATTATTGGTTTTATTTAGATTACTAAATCAGGATATAGTATTATTTTTTTTTTTTTTTCAAAGGACTTTTAAAAACTCAAATTATTTAGAGGTTAACTAACTTCCCATTTGCCAAATTACATTTAAGAGTACGATTAGATACCAAGAAAGTAAGAAAATTTTATTTTGGTCCACTACAACAAAGGTATTATACGCAAATTGATACACTTGTTACAAAATTAAGATATTTTGGTACAGCCTCGGACAGTCGTCCTTCAGTCTTTGCACCTAAATTATAATGAGTGGCTCCACTTGAAATCGGAAGGCAGGGATGATATTTCCTTACAAGTTGTTGAAAGAGAACTGAAATGGGAGCAACCTCCTATTCCCTGTGGATTTGGCTGTTCCTAACAAACTAGGGAGCATTTGCCGCTATCCCAAGTACTTTGCTCTGGAAGGACTGGAGTCTCTTTTTGTGTGTGTTGCTGATGCCCAGCCAGACTGGGCATCCGTATGTTAATTTAGGGAGTATGAGTACTTTGTAAAGTAGTGTTGCACAAGTCAGTTTCAATGGTGGGTTTTTATTTATTAAAGGGTATATTTGTGCAAGATGTGTGTGTGCTTGATGCAATTAATGTACACCGAGATAGCGGATTCTCTGGTCCTTCGGAGTTCAAGGAATTGAGTGGTGACATATTTTCAGTTCAGGAAGATCTTCGTTCTTGAAACGACGAAGAGCAAAAATCTTGGCCTGCGTTTTTTTCGGGGTTTAACGAGAGCTTCCACTTTTTGAACTATCTTGAGACCTGGTAGGCTGCTGTTTGGAGATGGAATATGGAAGTGTTTGGGGTATTGTCTTGAGTGAGGAGGAGTGTGTCATCTGCGAAGGTAGCTAACACAGAATTTTCCGCCTGCGGGATATCACTACAGTAGAGGATGTACAGCAAAGGACTAAGTATGGTTCCTTGAGGTACGCCGGCTCTGATATCCCCTTTCGCGATTAGATAACAGGACTAAATAATTATTTAAGGACAATCGCCTAGTGAGACACAGCTTTGATGAAAATTTAAATATTTTGATTTTTTTCTAATATTACTGATCTCATGCAATCAATTCACTGTAATAAATCGAGATGGCATATTTAAATGGTATTTGAAAAGAAGCTAGAGGGCAACATTCGGTTTACCAGCAAATGTGTACATAAACTTCCCTTTGATGTTTGCTGAACATATAATGCTACTGGGCCTTGATCAAGTAAATTGACATGTGAAGCAGCACTTCAGAACCACTCATTTACTGAGAGGTTAAAACTTTATTTGAGTTCATTATTCAACCCAATTTTCAAGCCCAAGTGAAACTAAATCTATACCTTAACTAAACATTAAAATATACGGCAACAATCATGAGAGTGAAAGCCCTTGTTTGTTTTGAGTTTTATTAGTGTTTCACTAGTTCTAACAAATCTGAATTGCCTACTTCGATTACAGAGATCTTCTGGTATCGTCCATGACCCAGTGTTTTTTAGCACCGTTTCCTTATTTATCTGTTCTTTATCAAAACAATGCTTTCCAAACTTGTATTAGATCTCGTTACACCATGTGGTGATTAACTATAGGTGATTCAGTACAACGTGAAAAAGATCTCTGAGGCTTTAAGAAAATTCCTTCAATATAGGACAATAAAGATAAGCCCTACAAATTAATTATTACAACGAAGGATCGATTGGCATTGAATACAAGAAGGTAAAATGGTCACAAATGTATGGAAAATGATAGAATTTTTTCATTTTCATCGGTAGATATATTATAGACGCTATTATTTGAACGAGTATAAAAGTGCTAGATTATCACATAAGTTTTTAATATAGGTATTGACAAACTTCGCTTGCAAGAAATCAGCTACTGCGGTTATAATCATGTCGCAATTTTGGAAAAATTTCATCAAATCGATGCTATTTCGTATCTAAAAGATGAGGGTTAAAACCCATCTGTATCGGGCCAGGGGGAGGGGGTTTAGAGGGGAGGATTTTTGAAAATTCGAAATATCTCCGTTACCATAGTTTGGATCGAAAAATTGTATAAAACTAATCTTATTGCAAATTAAATGTACTATTAATATTGTTATATACATTTATTCAATATCTTGAATATTAACCGAGATATTTGCATTTTTCAGCCATCAGCAAACCGCCACTTCTACTCATGTTACATAAACAATACTCTGCTACTTAATAAATCACATTATTCGAAGTTTAAATACCAAAAATTGTATTGAAGCAAAAAAATTGTATTGAAATGCAAATATGTCCTGGTGACCCCCCCCCCCGCGTCTTAAGGTTTTGGACTACTAAAATTTGATTGATTGAGATAACAATTATTCTGACTCATTATTAATTACAGTACTAAATATAGTAAGTAGTTCTGAATGAAATTAATATGTTATATACTGATATATGTCGGTAAATGTTTTTTTTTTCGGTGTGAGGCGGGCAGACCAGTTTGTTTATATTTCTAACCTAACGCTTCCTTTCGGCAGGTTATTGAAATTGGATGAAACATTTCGTATTTCCGTTTGTATTTATTCACGGTGGTGTTGTGTTACCAGGATGTAGATTTATCTATTACTAAACGAGGGAAATCTGCTTAGTTTACGCAGCCCCTGAGTGACGGACTTCTATCTAGCAAATGACAAATTCTTTTAGTTTACTCAGCCCTGCTTGGTGAACTTTACAATCCTACATATTGGTCATCACAGAGGCAGAACTTCACCAGCTGTTGTAAAAGTATCCAATATCCATAGCCTTCATATCCTTGCTATATTCCAAGTTGCTGGGGAAAGGCTAAGCCAACGAATTACCCCGGTTAAGCCCCTCCCCACGGTTCGAATTGCCTCCTTCAAATCCCACGTGGGGAGACACCCCACCCCGACTCTCATACAGCAAATCCCCAAGTGTAGGCTCATATCACGTATTAAAATTCACCTTCCTCGGTCTCAAAGAGAGAAGAAAACCTCAACTCCAGTGAACAATCTCATATTACCATATCCGTAAAATAAAATTAAGCTCATAGGTAATACAAATCACTAGATCAACAAGAAAATAAAACTTAGTTTATTTTATAGAAAATGCTCCCCTTGATTGTGCGATTAGCAATAACAGCTATCCGAATATAATAGCGACTATATTAAAGGCCATCAGACAGAGAACGCATTTCTACGAACTGAAAAAGGCATACAGATGATAAAATACCACATACTATCTAAATCTTTCTAATTAGAACCCTTTATAAACTAAAAAGTCCGTCACGCTGGAGCTGCGTAAACTAAGCAGATTTCCCGCGTGAAGTTTAACAACAGATATAACTACATACAGATAACACATCTCCACCGTGAATATTAAGCGAATAAATATAAACGATAATTAGAAACCTCCCGACGGGAAGCCTCTGAAATGCAAACGAACAGTTCTGCCAACTTCTTACCCAAAGAAAAGCAATTACTGAAATATAACCGAATATAACGTATTAATTTGATTGAAAACTATTTACTATATCTAGTACTACCATTTATAATAAATAGAATAATTTGTATATCAATCAATCATATTTAAGAAGTCCAAAAATTTAAGACGGGGGGGGGGGTCAGCTCAACGTATTTGCATGTTTCTCGCATAATAAAGGTCTCTTGAAAACAATATTTGGTATTTAAGCTTCGAATGATGTGGTTTATTACAGAACCGAATATTGTTTATGCAACATGAGGTTTGCTGAAGGCTAAAAACTGCAAATATCTCGGTTAATATTAAAGCTAGGGAATATATCCCTTACAACTTCCACTCCTGTTCGTTCCTATTAATGTTAATATTATTTATAATTTAATAGAAGTTGAAGGAAGTTCGGTCACCTGTAGTTTCGTTCAGTCGTCCTTCGAACATGTATGACATCTGCGTTAGTTTTTATTCTATATCTCGTGTTTGCTTTGTTATACAACAAAAGTGTATCCAACTAAAGTTACTCTACATATCAATATAAACAAGTTCAGTTACGTCTACGTTTTCCAAAGAAACAATATGAAACAAAATATTGCGATTGGTCATTTTAGACCGCCTTTACAACTTTCATCCCTGTTCAGCTTCAATTATATTAGTGTAGCCTAAAGACATAGTTGAGCCAACTGTACCAAATTTCATCAAATGCAGTTCAGTTTATATATATATATATATACGTAATATATACACCCAAGATATTACATAATTCTTACGAAGAAGATATATGGTTTTTAAACTGTAATCTGTATATCGGCTTATGACGTCTTTGCAGTTACGTAAGCGGAAAAACATCTTGAGTATTGAACTTCTATGGTTATTCACTGATGAATAGAGATTCTTGCATTAATGTAGAAGTAATCTTATTTCTCTCATTATAGTTCTATTAGTTTTGTGGCGTTTATTTAGTTGAATATTTTTTTTTTTTTTACATTCTTTATTTTATTTAGTTTGTTGAATGAGAAAAAGTGCCTTTTTTTTTAGTGTAATTTTAATAATCCCATTATAGTTTGTTGAATACTATGCACCTCCAGAGATTTAGCTAAGTTTTCAATCCTTCTTTTAGAAAAAAACAAAGCCAAGGAAGCTCCTGCATTTATATCAGCGAATATATATATATATATATATATATATATATATATGTCATTTCACATAATAATTCTTTAATTACCTCTCTTTGCTCACACATTCATGCACTAACACAACCTAGACACAATCAAAAGCAAGGAAAAATGGTCAAGTTACGCGGTTCCTGGGTAAACTAAATTTTAGCTGGCATCCAGGTGGCCCAAACTCACCACTAGTAGGTACGTTTTTTTTCTATCTCGAGTATAAAACAAGATTTTTCTTCTTTCTAGTTTTCTGCTTTCATTTGACAGTGTGGCAATGGAACGTGTATTCAAATAAATAACTTCCCTTAGGAATACTATGAGTAGAAAAAAAAAACAGAATCTCCTACAGGCTATGTTCTGTCTTGGGATTGGTGAGTCAAATGTTCAAGTTCATCAAAATCCCTCGTTTCGAATAACATTTAGAGTGGTTAAGTATCAAACCAGTGGACAGAATTACAAGATTCAATTTTGATGTCATTGCTCCTAAAATTATCTTAATCATGAAAAAAAAAAGTGTATTCCTCTCCACCCCCACCCAAATCTTAACATAATTTAGTTAATAATTTTATGTAGAGTTTTATCTATGTATATGATTTTAAAGTATGAGAGTATACGATATGTCTTTTAAGAAATTCTAGTTTCATGTCAGTTCTATAACAACATATTGTACCCCATAATGACAATATTCATTTCAATAAAGCACATAAAACAAATTTTAAAATTATATTGAAATATTCCCAATGATCAGGCATGAATTCATAATGTGACAAAAATTTGAAATCCAGTTTTAAATTCTTAAATTTATACAATCTTCATGGAAAATGAAATATATAATACAGTTCATTATTATTTTTTTTTTTTTTTATAAAACGAAAATTAACGAGGATATTCACAAATAAATTCAGATAAACCAGTTTCTCATTTACTCAATGCATCTGCACCTTGGCATAGTAGACTTACTGATATTAAATTTAATCAAAATACTAAGTTATTGAATAACAAGTCTGACTAAAATCTCAATTTTGATATCATTCTTTTTAGAATGATATGGATAAACAATTTGGAATTAAAGGCTTCGAATAGAGCTTGTGGGAGGTACGATTGTACTCTGTGATTTAATTTTCCGTTCATATATAATAGAAAATAGTTCATTTCAGTCAAATTTGAAGGAAACATAGATCAGAATTAAATTAGCTTATACAGACAGCAATTCTAAGAAATATGCTAAAATGTCAGTATTGTTTATCATGTTCTCCCATAGAAATGTATCGGAATGGCAAGCTGTCTGTATACATTGGAGTGAATGAAGATACAAAGGTGCCATAGAAGCATGCTAATTGAAACCAATTCCCTATATTGTTCTACCTCTTTGTAGGCTCAGCAACACCCTAAACTACTCCACTCCAGCCTTTCTAATATAGAAGGCTTTGTTCCAACAATGCTGACTATATTCTATACCAGCCCCTGTTTAATGAACTCGAATATACACATTGTTTTCTCTAGAATAAACTGGATAAATGATTATAATTTTTATTTAAATGAGATCCTAATCATTGAAAAACTACTTACTATATGAGGCGTTTGGTTTCAAAACCAGGTACATCCATTTTCAGGACTGATCAAAATAGATTTCATTTTTAAAAAAAGTCAGTTTAACAAATTTTTTTCATTATCTGCCGGTATTGATTTTGGAAGGATATAGATGGCTTTGGAACAAGCGCGTCCAATACATCATATCCGGCATTAAAAAACTTATGAAAAATTTAAAAAAAAATGTTTTTGAAAAAACGGATGTACCTGGTTTTGAAACCAAACGCCTCATATCTAGTACTGTAATTTATATTGAATCAGAATAATTGTTATCTCAATCAATGAAATCATAGTACTCTAAGACCGGGCAGGGAGTGGGGGCGGTTATTTTTATTTTTCATATATATAATTGTGCTGATGTTTTCGACCAGGTTGTATTTATATATGGTATGTTATTCTTTTCGGAGTTTTGGTCAATGTTGGTGAAATAAATCTTAGTTTATGCCGATATTTCGAGAATCTTTATTTTCTCCACTATGTTATTGCAACTTACATTATTTTACAATAGTTATTGCTATGTACTATTACAATCATTGTCATGTTATTTTAAATTATAATTATTGTTGTGTTATGTTAAAGTTATTCCTATGTTGTATTTATGTTGCTATTTTTATTCTTATATTTATTATGTTATAACAACCATTCCTGTGTGTTACTACAATCATTGTTATGCCTATATTAAAGCTATTCTTATGTTGCACTATTATTATTATTCTATTATGTATCTACAGTATTATTATTCTGTTATGTTACAGTTATTAATGCTGTAGTTATATTTTTATTAGAGCCACCTTCTTGTTGTATTAAATCTATAAAGTTATAATGTTATAATATGTTACAGCTGTTATAGTATTATATATATATATATATATATATATATATATATATATATATATATATACATTATAACATAATAAATATAAGAATAAAAATAGCAACATAGATACAACATAGGGATAACTTTAACATAACACAACAATAATTATAATTTAAAATAACATGACAATGATTGTAATAGTGCATAGCAATAACTATTGTAAAATAATATAAGAACTAGAGAACAACAATTATAATATAGTTTAACAAACAAATACACCATACTATAGATATATAAAACATACAAAAGGCTGTGACCCTGCTGTGTAAAAAAAAAACAAGGAAGGTTACTATAACCCTAGTTATAGTGCAATAACAATGTATAATAGTTTATAGATATATTTAGTCTTGGTAAGTAATAATAAGAAAAAAACAACAATAATGTATAATAACAATGTGCAATATTATAAAGTAGTACATGTAATTTTACAACCCTGAAGAAGAGAAAATAAAGATTCTCGAAATATCGGCATAAACTAGGATTTATTTCACCAACATTGATCAAAACTCCGAAAAGAATAACACACCATATATATATATATATATATATATATATATATATATATATATATATATATATATATACATACAGTTTTGAACGGACCTCATTTTCGTCAACTCCTAGGATAGGGTCCGGTAGGTTCGATGGAGGTTTGAAGAAAAATTTCGAGCATCGCGTCATGTGTACGGCCTCATTAGCTGATTTCCCGTGAGGGAAATCTGCTAAAGGGAGCATTTAAGCTTGAAATGAGACGTTTAATGATATATTGCCTTATTATTGATGTGCGGTAACTAAAAATGGGGGTTTTCTGAAGGGTGAAAATTGGATAAATGTGAATATCTCGGTATATATATCTATCCTCCACATCCCGGCCAAATTTCAGCCGTTAGCGAACTTGATCTTTAGTTTTACATGATACGCAGTTTGGTATCGTTCAAACAAAAATTGGCCTAACAGACAAGTATTCATATAATTTTGAACGGACCTCATTTTCATCAACTCCTAGATCGATGGAAATATGATTTTTTTTTTCTAAAATTGCGCCGTGGGTACAACCTCAATAGCTTCTATCTGCTAAATGATCCACATTCTTTTATATAAATAATGGGCAGTGAATTGTATTAACGAACAGATCATGAGGAGATGATAGAGATTGGATTATTCAGTATTTTGAGCTCCCTTTGATTGAGTTTTATATAACTCAATCAACGGTGAATCAATTGAAGTGCAATTCAATTGATTTGAGAAGGCCACTAGTCCCTTTCAATGTGATTCCTGTAATAAATTTAGCCAATTAAAAGGGCCCTACCAACGTTTCTCTCGTGAAATTTAATACCAACCAATCCTCCATTCATAACATTCGTCATATTTACCTGTTTTACGCTTGGAACATTTTCCAGAGAGCCTCAGTTTAGGGGAATACTTCTTTATGTTTCATAAGGTAATCTGCTAGGAGTTCATTCATCAATAAACATTTTGATAGATTGCGTCCTCCAGTGCCGAAACACCATCGTCAGTGTAGGTAAAAAATACCTAACAATTAATAATCTGTAGTTTTTATTAGCTGATTTCCCTTACGGGAAATCAGCTATTGAGGTCGTACTCATGACATGATTTTCGAAATTTTTCTTCAAATGTCCATCGATCCTACCTAGGAGATGACGAAAATGAGGCCCGTTCAAAATTGCATATATATATATATATATATATATATATATATATATATATATATATATATATACATACACATACATATATAGATAGATATATTTGTCTGTTAATTTCGAAAATTCGACATATCTCCGTTACTATACGTCGGATCGAAACATTGTATAGAACCAATCTTATTGCACATTAAATATACTATAATCATTGTTATATGCATTTATTCTGTATCTTGAATATTAACCGAGATATTTGCATTTTCCAGCCTTCAGCAAACACACACTTCAAGTCATGTTACATAAACAATACTCTGCTATATAATAAACCACATTATTTGAAGCTTAAATACCAAATATTGTTTTGAAGAGACCTTTATTATACGAGATAGGTGCAAATATGTTCTGGTGACCCCCCCCCCCCGTTATAAGTCCTTGGAATACTAAAATTTGATTGATTTAGATAAGACTTATTCTGATTCATTACAAATTAAAGTTCTAGATATAGTATATAGTATTCAATAAAATTAATATGTTATATTTTGATATATTTCAGTAATTGTTTTTCTTTCCGTTGTTAGGTTGGCAGACCTGATTACAAACGCTTCCCGTCGAGGTTCCTTATTATCATTTGTATTTATTCAGCTAATATTCACCGTGGAATATTCTACCAGTATGTAGATTTATCTATTGTTAAACTTCACAAAGGAAATCTTCTTGGTTTGCGTAGTCCTGCGTGACGGACTTTTAACCTCTGAATTTGATTATACTTATTTTGCGTCATTATTGTATAACATGCTTATATATTAAGTTAACGCAAAGCTCATTAAGTGTAAATAAATACTTAATCGATGTCTTTTTGTACGTAGAGATTAGTTTGCATTTGTAATGTTTTAAATATTCTAACTTATTGTAAAGCTGCTACGAGGTAGTAAGGACCAAAATCCCCCTTCTTTTGAAGTGAGGATTATGATGGGGGTTCTATTACGTAATACAAGTGGCTGCCTTGAGCCGGACCTCTCGTTATTTTCAATGAAGAGCTCGTTATCGATTCAGCAGAACATCCGCACTTGCTCAACATTTACTGTCTGTTTAGTAATAAATTGATAAATACATTACTACACAAATTACTATTATATAAAATGAGCAGGGTGGGTATTACTACTGCTCCCTTAATGGAAATCAGCTTTTGAGGTTGTGCTCATTTATGAAACATCTGTTCAAATGCTCATCTGCCCCACCCAATAGCCGGTGCGCACGAGGTTCGTTTAAATTATTGTCTGCTGTATTGCCTAGTTTATATCTGTTATAGCAGATTTCCCTTAAGGGAAGTAAGCCATTAAGGCCGTACTCATGACACAATTTTAGAAATTCTTATTCAAATGTCCATCGATCCTTCCTAGGAGATGACGAAAATGAGGTCCATTCAAAACTGTATATATATGTCTGTTACCTCTCTAATAATCGCTATTTTTGTTTGATCGTTACCAAACTCGATAATTAGTCGTTTTATGTAAAAAGAAAGATCAAGTTCCTTAACGGCTGAAATCGGACAAGCTGGAGGGAGGGTTTAAAGGGGGAGAATTTTGAAAATTCGAAATATCTCCGTTACTGTAAGTCGTATCGAAAAAGTGTGTTGAATAACTCTTATTGCAAATTAAATGTACTATAAATATTGTTATATATATTTGTTCTCTATCTTGAATATTAACCGAGATATTGGCATTTTTCAGTTTTCAGCCTTCAGTAAACCCCCACTTCTACTCGTGTTACATAAACAATACTCTGTTATATAATAAAACCCATTATTCGAAGCTTAAATACAGAATATTGTTCTCCAGGGACCTTTATTATACGACATACATGCAAATATGCTCTTGTGCCCTCCCCTTGCCTAAATTTTTGGACTACTAAAATTTAATTGATTGAGATAAAAATTATTCACTTTCATTATAAATTACAGTATATGATATAGTACCTACATAGTTTTGAATAAAATTAATATGTTATATTCTGACATGTTTCAATTATTGTTTTTCTTTCCGGTGAGCAGTTGGCAGACCTGTTTGTTTACATTTCAGACGCTTCACGTCCGGAAGTTTATTATCGTTTGTATTTATTCACTTGATATTGACTCTGCTATTGTGCTACCATTATATAGATTTCTCTATTGTTAAACTTCACGAGGGAAATCTGCTTAGTTTACGCAGCCCCTGCGTGACGGACTTTTTTAACGCTCTAGGGACAGCAATCTTTTTTTGATCGTTACCAAACTCGATATGTAAACGTTTCGAGTAAAACTAATGATCAAGGTCACTAATGGTCGAAATCGGACAAGGAAGAAGGGGTAAAATATAAATTCATAAATATCTCAGTTTTTAAGCGTCGGCTCGAAAAATTGTAATAACCAGTCTTGTTGTTAACGTCATGCATTACAATGACTGTTCAATACATTTTTCTCCAATTGAAAAAATAACGGATTTTTTTTTTTTAATTTTACATTCGGCCTTAAAAACCCCACTCTTACTCATGTCACACTCAACAATAAGCAAATCATGAAACGTCTTATCCCAAGCTTAAATGCCAAATATTGTTTTCAATGGATAAAAGTTTGGTGTGAGGTCATCAATGACATTGTTTGCTTTAGACCAGGTGTGGGCAACCTTTGTGTTTTGGGCCAAACTTTAGTGAGCAAATACGTTCGTGGGCCACTATTAAAAGTAGTGCATTTTAAAGTAGTGTTCATAATTATTAACGATAGATATCAGGCATGAAATTCTACGACAATGTAATTATAATACAATTTATTAAAATAACAAAATGAAATGAAAAAAAAAATAGGCACAACATTATACTTAAATAGCAAGATTTGGAATTATTACAAACAACAAAAGTTAAATAGTGACTCCGAAATCAATGAGACACTTGAGCTTGAATTTAGGAAAATAAACCATAGATGTTTGGATTAATTCCATTGATACAAAGGCGTAAAGAATTTTCCAAATTATCACCAGTCAGCCTTGTAAGATATTTTGATTTATTAACTTTCATCATTGAAAAGAACTGTTTGCATTTATAAGTACTGCCAAACACACGAATCTCTCCTCATCTTCCTCATTTGGAATAAGTAGTGTAATATTTTTGTTTAATTGGGTTTTTCAAAATGTCTTGCGTGCCGGATCAAACCTTACCGCAGGCTGCCAGGTGTTACCCACATATGCTTTAGACTCCATAATTTAATCATACTCAATATTTAACAGTGTAATAGAAAACTAAAGACCTATCTTCTTTGTTTATTTTTTTTAATTGTATAAATGCCCCCCCTCCCACTCTTCGAGTGATACATTAGTCACCAAGTGACATTTTCTTATGTGTTGTAAATATTATATACTTATTGGTAAATAATTGTTCAAAAATGAAATAAGCTTAATCAAATGATATTTTCTCTTTCAGGTATTATAGTGAGGCCAATGAATCCAAGCCAAGATGTGGTGGTTCTTATATCATATCCTGGAGAGCTCTTCATGCGAGTACTGAAGCTTATGATATTACCATTCGTTATATCTTGCCTCATTATGGGTGAGTAAATAGAACAAGTTATATTAATTACATTAGACATTACATACTTATATATAGCACTAGCTAAGGTGCCTAGACAGCCGGTGTTCAACGCCGGACTGACCTTAAATGAAAAAAAGAAAAAAAACTTAAATTTAAAAGTCATTAATTTTATTATTAATTAACACCCCAAATAATATTTATTGAAATTTGTAAATACATCGCTGATACATATTTCTATTAGCAAATGTTTTATTGTATTTTACACTTCATGCTGATTCCTGCAGGTTTTTTCTTTTAAAAAATAGGTAATGTTTTGTAAGGAACTAATGTCCTGAAGGATTATTACAAGTAAATCTAGATTTATTGATTTTTGTAATAGGCTACAATCCTACAATAAATATTTGTGTGAATTATATTTGCGCATTTTATAACCTCAGTCATCAGTTATCTATTTTATTAGTTTCAATTAAAATTATTCTTTTTAAAAATATGGTAGTAAGGTATTATGATATGTATGTGCGTGTGTTTTACTAAATAAAAAAATTGTTTGTATTATATTTGGTAACAACATTCCACTAGGGGGGGGGGGGGTTAATTTTGCTGAGGGCCCTCAGAGCTGCCAGTCCGGGGCTTGGGAAATCATTAGTGACTGTATATTGATGTTATTTTTATGGCAAAACTTCAATATGTACAGTTACACTTCCTGTCTCATCATATTATGTTCTCGCTTAAGGGTCAAATAACTATCGGGAATTTATGAATTTTTTTTCAGTCTTGACGAATAAATGAAAATGAATTTGTAATATATCCCTCTTCATTTTGTAACACAGTGAATAATATAAATCATAATCATGGAGAGCTTCCTATTAAAAATAAATAATACAATAATAAATGTTATTTTCTAGAGAAAATAAATTAAAAAATGAGGTAGGCAGACATTTATAATTTCACTAATCTGAATTCTGCTGAACTATCACCTAAATCTAAAAACGTAACATTATTTGTCATAAAGTGTTATTATCAAATAAATTTTAATGAGTACTTATCATTTGCTTTACATAGGTAACACCATTTAACAGCTCAGCGTAAAGTAACATTTTTCAGGAAAAAGCTTAGGAATCTAATTTTAGTGATTTTTATTTCTAATCACCCTCACAATCTACTTTGTATGCTAACATATTAATATAGTCTAAAGGCTAATCCACCTTCCCTAAAATAACAAATTTAAATCATTCAATTTTATATGTGTGTGTATGTTTGCATTCGTGCGTGTGTAAACAGAAAGTGGTGGGGGAACTCTAAAGGTTAGACATACTTTTGGTAGATTTCATGCTAAGTGCCCAATCAGTTTCAATAATTATAAACCTGTTGTTTTTTTTTTTGTTTTTTAAATTTCCAAAATGGCTCGTTCCCGAGTATTATGGGAATCCCAAAAAATGGAGCTAAGAGTTCTGAAATAAACTGAAACCAGATTTCAAAAATGCCAAATCAATAATGTGTCACAAATTTTGTGAAAAAAATCATTACTTAGTTCTACACTGGTTAGAGTAGGGTGGTAACCTGTAGATAATACATCCCAAGAAGCTTTTTAGTACAAATGAACATAAATAAATAACACAAGTCATTTTATTATTAATATACCGATTTTTTTGAAAACTATAAGCTTTCTATTATTTTAATTATTATAATTTTATAAATGGTCAATATATAAATCACATCCCTATGAAAAAGTACCTACTACTACCTCTTCTTCTTAGGATATCATAGAAATGCTTTTAGAGCACCAACATGACTCTATTTTTTTGCCTCGTGTCTTTATTTTATTGAAGAACAAGAAATGATTTCCTGGTGACAGTGTTGACTTCATCACCAATCTGAGGGGCATTCAGTCTTCTTTTGCAAAAGCTTTATAAAATTATAAATTGATTTCCTTGGGTAATGTTGCTCTAGACCTTCCTGTTTGAAATTTCTTGTAGTTAAATGGTGCCTCTTCATGGTGAGTGATGGTATTATGGATGCCCTTTTTTAAATTTGTGGCAATTTGGCACTATAAGTACTATTCTTAAGTTACACAACACAGTTCAGTGGAAAATGACTTCTTTTTACTTATTTTTAAAGAAATAAACTAAAAACAAAGTGGATTGGTTCCCTTTACACTTTGGGGTCTGAGAAAACACTAAATTAATCGAAGGACAAAAACAGCTCTTAATCCTAAACTAAATGTGCCTGAGTTTAAAGAAAATTCTAGACAAACAGAGGCATAATTTATCCCCATGAACTAAAATAGATTATAGCATTATTAGGGTCAGGTTAGCCGTGTGAGTTAAGGTATTGGTCTTAATTTCACATGGTGAGCTAAAAAGTGGTTTTTAATAAAAATAATAACTTTATTATTTTTAACATCCACTTTCTGCTTCTAAGGCTAATTGGGACGGGTTATCTACAGGTACCACCCTTTTCTAGCGAGGGTGGGACTAAGGATTTTATTAAATGAGTTTGTCACTAAATAAATCCCTATTGCCCAAGTGAAAATCTAATTCACCACTCTAGATATACCATGTGAGATTTAGGCCAATACTTTAACTCACACGGCTAACCTGTGCCCCGATTATAGCATTAGAACATTGGGATTATTACATACATATATGAAATGTTAAGTTCTTCTTATTTATGGTTAATAAATATTTTTGCTTTAAAACAGATTAATAGAAAGTGAAATTGAAGTTTATATCAATTATGCTTCATCTGTTATATTATTTAAGCTTTAATTCAGATATGCTTGCTTGCTCTTGAGTTGAGTGGCTGCTGCATTTATTATCTAGAGTCAACAAAGTGAAAAGTTACGCTGTCCCGGTGGGCGTAGGTCTTTCCTTGCAATCTATAGTTATAGTGTATTTGATAATGGATAATTCAATATAGCTCTATTAAAGTAACACAATTTTGAAAGCAAAATTCATTCACAAATTACAATGTTTTAATCGTACATCTTTAGAAATAATAATCTCTGTTCAGGTACTGCTACACTGAATATAACAAAAAATGGGAAGATTGCTATTCGAACGATGATCTACTTTGTGCTTACTTCAATGGTTAATGTTGTGATTGGGATGCTTCTGGTTCTTGCAGTCCATCCTGGCAATCCTCTTGTCAAATTTAACTCGACACTCCCCAATCAAGACATCAAGGTTATTCGTCCTTTAGATGGATTTCTCGACATGGGCAGGTATGTTCTTGAGCACATTCAAACTCGAGTCTAATTCTAAGAATAGTGTTAAGTATTCCCATGGAATTTTTCCTTTATCATACTAGTATTCTTGATTGCTTCAATATTTATTACTTGAAATATTAGTAACATGTTGTCAAATTATAAACTATAAACAGTTAAATCACAATATTAATATTTGCTCAATTTCAATTGAACAATTATTTATTATTTTATAATCATTCTCTTAATTTGATATAAATCCCTCAATTCCATAGTTATTAAGTCATAAATTGTCGACTTTACGGAAGGACTTCCTTCCAAATAGACTAGGTAGTTGCATTTTTGTTACAGAAATCTTGTGCCCGACAATTTGTTCCAAGCAGCATTTGAACAGGTAAGTGCATCACTGCATTTAGCCCTTTATTCAGGGCACTTTTATTTTTCCATTTTTGTTTTACTTTATTAGCAATATAACTCAAGTTATATTTAAACATTACATTACACTTATTTAAATTAAAAATTATCAGATATATACACATATATAAGGAAATAATACTTAATTGAGTGAGGAAAGAAAGCATAGGTTTTAAATTGAAATATTTGGGTTAAATAAAAAATAAACGTTTGAATGGTAATGCTCTGAAATAAATAAGTATTTGGATTGAATCTAACTTTTTATTTGTAGTTAAATTTAATGTATAATTATTTATTTATTATTGAGAATAAATTTTGTTTGTTATTTACTTTTGTGTACTTGAATTAGTTTGTAGTATTTTCTCATGTACTACCACTACTAGTGGTTTTATTGATGAAGTGACTCCTCTTGGCGTGTAATCCTGCTATTATTGGGCCTTATTTATAGTTTAAATTATTCACTTAAAGCATAAATAACTAATTGTTTTACTTTATCCAATATATCTTAACTTTGTACCAGATAAAGTGTTTATGGAGTCTGTAGATCTGCCATCATATGTTTATTCTGTAGATGCTTAGACTCATGAATTTTGTCATGGATTAGTATCTAGTTCTAAAGAATTCTTACCTTATAACCACCTGAGGAAAACTTATTATAGCTCATATTCCGTCAATCACATACTTAAATATTTTATTTCCTTTATTTTTGTGTTCTTTGATTTTTAAAAAAAAGAAAGAAAAAAACATGTGATGTCAGTAATAAATAAAAAATTTGAGTCAAAATACACTGTGACGATTTAAGACTTTTTTTCGTAATTGAAGTTGTAAAACTATATAATGTGATATTTTTAGTTTCAAAAAAATATATTTGGAGATAAAGTGGAAACATACATTGTTACTGATATATCCAGACTGTTCAGGAATATGTGCTTCATTGAGTAAAATTAATTAATTTCTTCATGCTTTAGATGAAAATATTTTAATTTTTCTTGTTAATACATGGGTCAGAGAGCATTAAAGAGTTAATGAAATTTTCCAGACCTCCATATTTTTCTGAATAAAGGCATTTCTTGATAAGTCTATTTCATTTCTTGATAAGCTTATTGAAAGGGCTCATTGTTGATAGAGATATATTTAGCTGAATGGATATTCGTCCACACTATTTAAACTTTAGATGGTGAGTTCAAAATTATTTGCTCCTTTTCCAAATTAGCCATTTTTATGCTAATTAGCTATTTTTATTTTCATATGTATGTCCATAAGATGGTAAAATTTAAGTTATCCAACTGATCATGTGATCCCTACTGGGTGTGTCTTAGTACCTTGCAATAAGATTTCATGGGACAGTATTTAGCCTTTTCTCCTGTTAGCAGAAAGTTCAGTATCATGAAATATCATTCATGAAATTTTGAATGGCAATAGTAGGCAAATTATTTAAAATATTTCATTATAGTTATATTATTAATGTCTCCAGTATCAGAACAGTTTTTGGAAATAAACACAAATCCAGATTTACGTTCACAACATTCAACTTACAAAAAACTTTCTTTCACTCACCCAATTAAAAACAAGGTTTGTATCTAGGTATAGGTCTGCAGTATTGTCTACCTTAATAGCTATTGGCATGTACATGTGAGGCTTATTGTGTTACAGACATTCACAGAATATGTTCCTGTTGCAATCAAGTACGAGCAAAATATGGATGGCAACAATCAAAATTCTTCAAATCTTGAAGTGATACAAAAAGCGACTCTGAAACGTCAGTTACAATTCAGGTAGATTAGTGTTATTTTAAATACAAGGTTCATTTTAATTGTTTAATTAATAATAAATGTCCTTATGTATATAAAATTGTAACCTTTGTCGGTAGATTGCATTTTTTTTTCTTCTGAATACTGCTTTTTTTCACATGGAATTCCTCAATTTTCGGCTTCTATTCTTTTGGTGTCTATTTGTTTATTTATCTCCATTTCACACCTAAATATACGAGCCAAATCTGATGAAGCTTGGTCATTACTGCCAGCAGCCCAAATTAGATTATAGGCTACATTTATATTCTTAGGAACAAGAAAGAGTGAAGATTGTAAAAAAGTCCTGAAATGAAAAATCATGATATTTTATTTCCTATTGATTTTTTTTGGTGGAAAAATGTACATAACAAAAGTTATGTTGTTAGTAAGGTAACTTATATTTCATTCTCGTTTAAATGTATCAATTACCTCGTATGCAGCAAGAAATTTTATGAAAGAGACACAACCAATTTTTTTTTCTAACGGCTAATACAGTTTACATAACCATAATTTTCGTACCATAATTGGTATGGACTAATAAGAACTCTTATTATTAAATAATACATTTAATATTTATGTGTACTAAAAAATAACTCCAAATTTGTTTTTATTTTATTTTTAGGGATGGGACTAATACTCTTGGAATAATATTTTTCTGCTTAATATTTGGATCAGTTCTTGGGACACTCGGGCCTAATAAGACGGTGGTTATTACATTTTTTAATGTAATATATGAAGTTCTGCTAAAAATGCTAATGGGTGCTATTTGGTGAGTACTTTTTTAGTGTGTGAGTGTGTGTGTGTGTGTTTGTGTGCATGTGTGAAAATTCAAAATATATCTGTTATTATACCTTCAATTGAAAAATTGTATAGTAGCAATCTTATTAAAAATTGAAAAGTCTATTTATTTTATTTATTTATATTAACGTCCACTTTTTGCAACTATGGCTAAATTGGATAGGTTATCTACAGGTTACCACCCTTTTGAAGCGAGGGTGGGGCTAAGGATTTTATTTAATGAATTCTGTCACTAAATAAATTCTGATTGCCCCAACGAGAATCAAACTCGCCACTCAAGGTTTTACCATGTGAGATTAAAGCCAACGCTTTAACTCACATGGCTAACCGGAGCCCCAAGAATAGTCTTAATGTTGTAATGTACATATTTTCTCTATCAGAAACATTAACCGAGATAATCGCATTTTTTTAGTGTTCAGCCTTCAGTAAATATCCACGCCTACTCCTGTCATATTAGCAATATGCTCTTCTATCATGAACCCCTGTATTGAAAGATTAAATAACAAATATTTCATTGAACTTTTACTGTGTGAGGTACAAATATGCTGCATGTTGATATCATATAAGATTTAACTCGAAAATGTTTTTTTCGTCTATATCATGCTCATAATTAACTGTTTTATTCAACACTAAAGATCATATTAGTTAATAGCTGAAATCGGATGTGGAATAGGGTTGAGGGGAAATTTGAAAATTCATATCTCCTCTCATTTACTTTTGGTTGGGTTTTGAAACCAATCTTGTACTGTGCACTAGCTAATGGAATAATCCACTGATCTCACTTTATACTGATATTAAGAGCTGTTTTTACAGCTTTGCATTCTAGTATAAATTCCTAAAAACAAATTTATAAAAATAGCTCTTATAAACTTTCTTTCCAAAATCTTTAAATTGACTGTATGAATTACTTTATTTTTTGAATCTTGGATGAAAGGCAGGATATAAAATGTTTCATTCATTCAAGTATCCAAATGTTAAAATTAAATTAAATTTATTAAAGGCCACTTATTGCAACTAAGGCTAGTTGAGACGGGTTATCTACAGGTTACCGCCCTTTTCTAGCCAGGCTAAGGATTTTATTTAATGAATTCCATCACTAAATAAATTCCTCTGCCCAGGTGGGAATTGAACTCACTCATTGACTCACATGGCTACCCTGAGCCCCCTATCCAAATGTTATCTTAACAGTACTGTCATTTAGGATTATTTCCTTTTAAAATACTTTACTGAGAAATATTAATATTCATAAGAACATAGAGTGTATGCTTAAAAAATTAGAATGAATACAAATTATATCTTTCTTTCAGGTTTACTCCGATTGGAGTGGGAAGTGTTATCTGTGGAAAAATCATATCCCTTGGCCAATTAACTGAGACATTGACACAGTTGAGTTGGTTCATTCTCACGATTGCAATCGGAGTGGCTATTCACCAGTTTATCATTCTCCAGGTCCTTTATTATATATTTGTGAGGAAAAACCCTTTTCGCTACTACTGGTCATTTGGGCCTAGCATAGTTACAGCTTTTGCTACTGCATCAAAGTAAGTTATGATAATTCTAAAAGTCTTAATTAAGTAGAAATATATTTTTATTTAAGAACAACTCCAAAACATATTGTCAAGTATTGTACTCTTGTGTGTATCAGGAATATGGGGTTCCAGCTATTCGGATGTGTTTGAGAAAGCTCAATTAAACTTTTTTAAATGGTTTATGTGTCTTCCTAAAACACTCCTAATGCTTAAATTAGAATAGAATTTAACCATACACACACCCGACTAAAAATTTTCAAGAGGATGTTGAATTCGTGGAAGGCTCTACAAGAGAAGTCGGCAGATGATTTATCAAGACTGTGTTACATGTGCCTAAAGGAATTATCTGCCAATTATTCAATGACATTTAATAGGATGAATGAACTGCAAGGGTATCTTGGGCTCATAGGAGGAAACTTGGTGGAATTGGAAAGGGTGGAAAATGGAAAAATAAAGACTTATTTAGAGGCTCTCGAGAACCATTTAATTTCGTTAGATATTGAAAGAGTTTTAAACAGCACATATAGCCAGTACTTTAGAGGAATGAGCTCTCATGGCAGAGGCGAGGAGTACCCGTACCAAAATATGCCATTTTTTAAGACCAAAGTTATATCTAAAGTCCACTTATTAGGTACTAAAAATCAAAGATTGATAGTTGGCAGGACAATTTACTCATCCAATCCAGAAAAGCCATCCCCCCTTTACGAAGATAGCCAAGACACCGTAATACACTTCATCCTTAAATGCCCTGTTTTAGCAGAGAGAAGAAACCACCTGAAAAGTCTCAACATTCCACAGCAATCCATGGATAATCTCTTGACCTTATGGACAAGAATAAAATAAACTGCATATATGTTTTCAAACTTATGAGTCTTTACGTCAGAGGGAAAATAATTCAAACAACATAATTATTAAAATAAAATAAATGTTTTACGTTTTTTTTATTTCTATAGTAATTATTGTATATAGTTTTTTGTTTTTATTTTAATGAATTCTCTGTTTATGTTTATATAAAGAAAAAATAAAAGTAAAATGTAATCACAAAATGTGGCTGAACCCTTGCTATAAAATTGTTAAATTTTAAAAGAAATAAAAATATTCAGTCACTCATATGTCAAGTTGTTGTAATTTAGCAATCAAAATTAAATCTTATTTAACTTATAGTAACTAGCTCCTTTTTTTTTCAAACTTCTTCAACAATGACAATAAATGATGGATTAGTAAGATAGTACTCAATAATTAAGGTTTATGACAGTCCTGTTTTAACTATACCCCTCCAAAAGCAAAATTTATTGAAAAATCATACTACGAATGTATACTATATCACTTTTTATTCTTTATTTATTTTTTTACTCCACTTATATCATCCCTCATCAGAATAAGATGTAGTAATTCTACACAAATTACATTCTCCTCCCTTCTTTTATTTTAATGAACACCTGAGTTATATGCTATAGTATAAGTGTAGCACCTTCACTAACAAAAAAATATAAATTTTTAAATGTTTTCCCCCTTTATATTATTAAAGTGGGGGTTTCTCAAGCCCTGAGGCTCACTTGTGAGTCCTCTGTAAAATGTCTTAAATTATATCATTAACCCCAAAATAACCTAGTTTATCAGGAACAAAATTTTGTTACTCCTCAGAATAATTTATAATTGCTTAGCACTTTCAGCAAAAGGACCTGCCTAATATTCACTAATATCCACTTTTGACTTATGATTATAAAATTTGGTATTTCAACATTTGGAAGGAGTAGTAAAACATAAGCAGTTTGACATCTACATATGTACAGCTGTTTAATAAGGGTTTTCTAAGAGAGGTTAGAAAACAAAATCATAGATATCACAGTTTCTATGCACTTGATAATAAAGAGTTAATGCTTGCTCACAGTGTATTAGATATAATGTGAAATTATTCATGTCATCAATATTGGATTTGACAGCTCTTAAACAAATTCAATGGTTTCTAAATAAGTATTGGACTAGCTGTAGCAATCTATAAGAGATGCCAAGTTTACTAGTACTAAACACTGTTTGGTTACCAGAGTTTGATATCTGACTTCCAGCCATCCTCCTGATAACCTCTCAATATCTTGAGGTGATTCAGTTGTTACTTGAATAAATAAATAGCGAACTTTGTTTTAGCAAGGAATGTTTCAAGCTGAACCACCCACCAAAGCCGAGCATACACTGGCCCCTTAGTCTTTTGAGCCTATGATTATTTTTCTTGATATATTAGACCAGTAATACTCAAAGTGTGCTCTGCTACACAAAACCCCTGAAGGGGAGGAGGGTTTTGCAAGAATTTAGAAAAAAATTCTAAACACCTCTGTCTCTGGTCAACTTCCCGGCACGGGGCCGGCCCTCCCCAGTGGCAGCAGCAAGCCCCCGCTGTGTAGCTGCTGGGTAGGGGAACCGTAGGAACAGTAGGTCCTTAGTCGGCTTTGCTGTTCCGGGCAGGGGATCACTCCTGCCTTAATGGGGTAAGTTCTAGCGGCTTACTCAATGTGAACTATGGGCTGGGTGGTGTCCGGAGTGGAGGCTTGCCTTCACTGCCGGTCATAGACGTAGTGGTCGTGTGTTCAAAGCACGAGGACATACAGGCCAGGTAAACTGGTACATGTGTTCTTCGTGTGAGAGCTGGGTAGGAGACTCCCTTCCATAGGATCGCTAAACCATCGTAGCGAATCCTCAGTCACCATGAAGCGTTGGATTGGTGTAGGTTGGATTAAGGCCTCACGGCTAGGTGCCTCCTACATTGTAGCCACACTTCGAAATGGGTACTCAATGTCTCAGGTCAACTATTCCACAGTACATGCGCTTGGGAAACTCTTTTAAGCGACTCATCCAAAATGAATTCATGGATTCAAAATTCCTTTTTACACAACTTGCAAATGCCCGAAAGTATGTCCAACAAGATATATGAATATTTTTTTGAAATGCCATCAGACACAAGTACGGCGTCACTATTCAATACGACACCTCTCAACGATTTTTGGTAAAGAATATGTAATGAATATCCAATGCTTGCCCAAATGGCCCTCAATGTTCTACTGTTCCCAACAACATACTTGTAAAAAATAGAATTATGGATCTCAACCTATGCAGCCATGAAAACAAAATACCACAGTAGATTGGATGCCGAATCTGATATGAGACTTAACTCTCTTCTATCAAACCTGTTATGAATCAATTGATGAAAAATAAAAAATAGTTTCATACCTCTCATTAGATTTCCTTTTTCATTTTTTTATCTCGTCTATTATTTTATTTGTTATGTAGTAAGAAACTGTTACATTGTACTCGTCTTATGATTATTAATAAAGAATGCACATAAAGACATTTTTGTTTTATTTTAGAGTTCCGTCAAATATTTTGATTTCCAAAAGGGTAAAAAAGTTTGAGAACCATTGTATTAGACTAATACATCAATTTTTTTTTTAATAGGTCAGCAGCTATGCCTATCACATTCAGAATAATGGACGAGAAAGTCAAAGTGGACAAGCGTATTACTAGATTCATTCTACCCATCGGTACTATAAACATGGATGGCACAGCACTCTTCTTGACTGTTTCAGTTATATTTATTGCCCAGATGAATAACATTGCTCTCAATATTGGTGACCTCATGACAATTGGGTAAGGATTTTTAAATATTGCAATTTAGCTAACAGATAGTCATCATCTAATTCTTGGTGCAATATAAACTGCACTTGGTTTTGAACCATTGATAAATACTTGACCATTTATCGAGGTTTCCTGCGAGACTTCTCCATCAGTTATATTATGCTATTGTTAAATGTGTCAATAGAGTGGCAACATCAATGGTCATTCATCACCCAATAGGCTTGAAGTAGGTTTCTAGGCCTTTGCATAGAAAGCCAAGTAGAGTTGTTCTTGACAATCGGCCCAGTTATAACAGCCTCTACTGACTGTTTTGATAATAGTAATTTTCTTCTTTTAAACATAAATTTTACTACTATTTTATACAGTAATTTGTAAAGATAGAATATTTTTAAATGTGAACAATAACTTTAATATTAACTTTCTATGTTTAATACAGGCCTCGGGAAATTTATTAAACCGGTAAAAAGATTTATGCCAAAAAATTATTCTTTTCAATAATTTTATACATATCTTAATTGCTAACTGAGAGCTTGAACCCAATAATGTTAATTCACTATCAAATTAATATTGTGGTTACATGAGTTAATGGGTGGTGAATTTGAATGAGATAAAGTGTGCATAAGGCTATAAAAAAATACTTGCCATGATGAAGCTTATGTGTTTATGTCAGTTGTATTGCCACTAATAAATGTCAGATTTCTTGTAGAAATTAATCCACACCTTGACAAATTTTCAAAAGGGAAATCAAATTAAAATTATGATATGGTACATTTCTTTTTAATCACAAATTAATTAAGATCACTTTGATTCTGGGTGTCAAAATGTATAAACATAATTTAATTGCACATTGTACTGGGAAAGTGAGTGGGTGAACATGTGGCCTATTCACTTATGAAACCACATCTACCTCACTAAATCAAAATCTCTATTGTAGCAGACCACATCTTATTATTATTTATTTATTAACGTCCACTTTTTGCAACTTAGGCTAATCTGGACTGGTTATCTACGGGTTACCACTCTTTTCTAGCCAGGGTGGGATTTTAGGACGTTATTTAATGAATTTTGTCACTAAATAATATCCTTTGCCCAGGCAAGAATCGAGCTCGCCACTCTAGGTTTACCATAGGTCAACGCTTTAACTCGCATGGCTAACCTGAGCCCCAGACCACATCTTATATTGCATCAAGTACAATGATCTTTTCAAACCTGGTTGCAACTTGCTCTGCACGTTCCATGTGCCAATATTTAATCACGCTTCACATTTTTTTCCCTTCTTCTTTTTATAGAGCTGGTATTCATTAAGACCTTCTTATATCAAAATTAAATATTTATTAATGTCCAATTTTTGCGATTAAGGCTAATTTGGACGGGTTAGCTACAGGTTACCACCCTTCTCTATCCAGGGTGGGACTAAGGATTTTATTTAATGAATTCCGTCACGAAATAAATTCCTTTGCCCAGACGGGAATCGAACTCGCCAATCTAGGTTTACCATGTGAGATTAAGGACAATGGTATAATTCACATGGCTAACTTGAGACCCTTTTTATGGGGTTTTCCTGGGGATTCAATTTTTAACTAACACAAATCTCCATAAATCTCAAGGAATTTGATACGTCAAGATCAATGGCCGCTTGGTTTTTATGGAGGTGAAGATCCCTTCATTAAATAAAAAAAAAATATTGGAAAAATATGATGAATATTAATCTGAGCATGATTCCCTACTCAAAGCTATGTTTAATTAATAGAATAAACTGGAGCTGAGTATAAATGTTTCAGACTATCATGTACAGCAGCTAGCATGTCTTCAGCCACAGTTCCTAGTGCAGCATTGGTCCTTGTTCTCATGCTTTGCAGTACTATCAGTGCTCCAACCGAAGATGTTTCTCTACTCTTTGCTATTGATTGGTTTGTGTAAGTACACGTTAATTTCATTTATAAGTTTAACTAAATCGTGTTTGCCTTTAAGGAGAGATACTAAAATGGACAACTTTAAAAATCAGATTAGATAATTGAAAGATACCAGTCTTTATATTGAGGGAAGAGGGGCATTTCTGTTAATGAGGAGAAATAAAAATAAGAAAAAAGACCGTCACGCAGGGGTAAACTAAGAAGATTTCCCTTGTGATGTTGGACAATAGATAAATCTATATACTGGTAGCACAATAGCACCGTCAACATCAAGTGAATAAATACAAACGATAATAAGAAACCTCCAGGCGGGAAGCACCTGAACCGTAAACAAACAGGTGTACCAACTTCTCACAGGAAAGAAAAACTATTACGGAAATATATCAAAATATAACATATTAATTTTAATGAAAACTATTTATTATACCTAGTACTGTATTTTATAATGGTTCAGAATAATTTTTATCTCAATCAATCAAATTTTAGTAGTCCAAGAACTTAAGAAGTTGGGGGGGTCACAATAACATATTAGCATTTATCTCGTATAATAAAGGTCTCTTGAAGACAATTTGCAGTATTTAAGCTTCGAATATTGTGGTTTATTACATAACAGAGTATTGTTTATGTAACATGAGTAGAAGTGGGGTTTCCTGAAGGCTGAAAAATGCAAATATCTCTGTTAATATTCAAGATAGAGAATAAATGTATAGAACAATATTTATAGTATTTTGATCCTACTATGGTAACGGAGATATTTCCAATTTTCGAAAATCATCCTCTAAATCCCCCTCTTCCACTGGTCAGATTTCAGCCATTAACGAACTAGATCTGTCTTTTTACATTAATATGTTTAAATATCGAGTTTGTTAATGATCAAACAAAAATTGCGACCGCTAGGTTAGCAGACTATATATATATATATATAATTTTGAACAGACCTCATTTTCATCATCTCCTACAACACCATGGGTCATGAGTACGACCTCAAAAGCTGATATCCCTCAAGGGAAATCTGCTAAAAAAAAGAGATGTATATTTAGCACCAACTGAAAATTAACTATGCCACATATATTTTAGACAAGGTTCACTGGTGTACTACTCGATTAATATATTCTTAAAAAGTTGTTTGACAAAATGCAATTTAAAGTGCGGTTTATCTTTAGTGAAAGATAAATTCTGGTTATGAAAAATCTATTAAGGAAACAATTTGAACAGAGAGGCCTACAGCAAGACTATTACCTACTAGATATAACAGTGTCAGTTCACTTTTATTTCAAGAGTACCAATATTGATATGATATCTTAGTACCATTATTGATATGATCATCTTATAACCTTTAATAATAGTGTTATTATTATTATATATTAAAATGAATATTTATTTCAAATGCATAAAAACCAGGTGGTTCCTCGCTAATAAGTTTTTATATTGTTGCTAAATGTCTTTGTGGCTTTAAACCATATGTCGACAATCATTGGCACGTGGGCCGGATTCGGCCCATGGTAAGGTTTGATCTGGCCCGCGAGAAATTTTGAATAACCCAATCAAACAAAAATATTACACTACTAACTCCAAATGAGGGAGATGAGGATAGATTTGTGCGTTTGGCAGTACTTATAAATGGGAAAAGTTTTTTTCATTGATGAAAGTTAATAAATCAAAACATCATACAAGGCTGACTGACCATAATTTGGAAAATTCTTTTCTTCTTTGTATCAGTGGAATTAATCCAAACATCGTAGGATTAGTTTCCCAAATTCAAACTCATTGATTGTACATTGTTGTACCTATTTTTTTTCATTTCATTTTGTTATTTTAATAAATTGTATTATAATTACATTATCGTTATAATTTCATGTCTGATATATATCGTTAAAAATTATGAGCACTACTTTAAAATGCACTACTTTTAAAAGCGGCCTGCAAACGTATTTGCACACTAAAGTTTGGCCCAAAACATGTCAAAGGTTGTCCACACATGCTTTAAACCGTCATCTTGAGTGCTTAAGATCAATTGATGTTAGCAGCTCAGTAGGTGCAGGCCTATGAGTACTATATTTCTATAAGTTATTCTAATATTCTATAAGTCTTGATTCCTAGTCCACCCATTTTTTAATCACCTCAATGATTCATCCTCACCAGCAGCGTCAAAAAATGAATATTTATTTGTTCGCATTTAAAACATTTCAAAATCATTTATGCAATCATGATGGAAACATTGAGAATTGTTGTGTGAGCTTTCACAAAGATTTCCGAAATATTAGAACCATTTTCCAATAATGTGAAGTGAAATTATAAATCAAAGTTTTTTGTTTTCTCCTTGTTTTTCGACAAATATGCATATAACTGGAGTTGTTTATTTTGATACGTAGAACAACTTTTGTATCAAAGTATAAACAAGATATCAACAAAGATATAGCATAAATCATTAATTTAATGGTGCCTGAAACATTGATTTTTTAAAGTTAAGGAAATATTGATTTTTTAAAGTTAAGGTCTAAAATAACATTATTTATGTTTATTTATGATGATAGTTAATATACTAGCGTTATTATTTGTAACCTTGGTAATTCAAAAGTCAGTGTGTTTCTTCACTAATTGATAAACCAATGCCTGCAGTATTTACATTGCTTGTATTGTTATTAAAAATACTTTTAGTAAGACTCACCTTTAACGAGGAAACAGCCATTGTTTATTTTCGTTTTCCAATATGACTAAGTTAATTATGGAGTTTGCTAATTCATAAAAAAAAGAAAGATACAAAATTACTGATGCAGCCCTTAGAATTGATAAACCTCTGTGATTAATTTGTTAATTGGAGGTGAATGTGTTGAAAAAGATCCGTTTTCTCTCTTCAAAACTGGGAAAACTCCACCAGTGAATTTTCTATCACTCTGACAATAATAGTTTCAGTTCCTAAAGCTGCAGGCAGAAGAGTTCTACACCATTTGACACCTTTTTAGCAGATTTCCCTGAAGGGAAATCTGCTATTAAGGCCGTACTCATGACGCAATTTTTGAAAACTTTCTTCAAATGTCCATCGATCCTTCCCAGGAGATGATGAAAACGAGGTCCGTTCAAAATTAAATATATATATATATATATATATATATATATATATATATTTGTCTGTTAACGCTGTAACTGTAGCAATTATTGCTTGATCATTACCATACTCGATATTTCAACGTTTTACGTAAAAATAAAGATCTAGTTCGTTAATGGCTGAAATCATTCACCAGTGGGAGGGGGGGGGTTAGAGGGGAGGGCAAGGGGGGAGGGGTTATGTCGGATCGAAAAAGTAGTGTAGAATCAATCTTATTGCAAATTAAGTTTACTATAAATATTGTTATATACATTTATTGTCTATCTTAAATGTTAAGCGAGATATTTGCATTTTTATTAAGTGTGTGTGAATAACGGACGAGATGAGATTGGATAATTTCGGTTCTAGTCGTGAGTTTCTGCCAAAAGGTAGTTCGGCCGTTTCCGTAACTGTTCGGCTCTCGTGAAATTTCTCTATTGTAAAACAGAACACAGAATAATAGGCGGAAATTTGCAAAAACCTTCTAAGATGCACAAATGGCATTTGTCTTATCAAATGAATTTTGAGTTGTGATAGAAAAAAGGTTTATTTCAAAACACCTAATTACCAAACAACTGTGGGTTAAATGAAGACAACCAGCACATGTATGGTGAAAGTTTGAGGCTATAGTCCACCTTGAGTAAGCCATTGAAGGTCAAACAATTATCTCAGAAGTTTTATATGCCCAATCTGAGACAGTATTCACAGTTCTAGCCCAATGGTGCTCAGGACTGGTGAATACCATTGGACACCCTTCAAAAAGTGATTAGAAAGCTAGTTCTTTTGTAACAAGACCTCACACATCCAAGATTACCACAGAAAAATCAAGGTGGGAAGTAGATGTTCTTCTTCATCCAGCCTTTTGTCCAGATTGATATATATTTATCTGTTTTTACTTTAAAAACATATGGTTTATATTTACAATCTGCTATAAAAATGTGTTAAATTGTTATTTATTAGCATCCACTTTGTGCAGCTTCGGGTAATTAGAAAGTGTTATCTACAGGTTACCACCCTTTTCTAGGCAGGGTGGGAATAAGGATTTTATTTAATGAGTTTGTCGCTAAATAAATTCCTATTGCCCAGGTGGGAATCGAACTCGCCACTCTAGGTTTACCATATCAGATTAAGACCAGTGCCTTAACTCACACTACGCCTTAGCTAACCTGAGCCCCTAAAAATGCCGAGCTGCCTAAACTAAGCCGATTTCCCACATAACCTCACCTCACCACATATTCTCTATTTCTATGAATAAAAATCTGATAAGTAGGAGGAGGGGGGTGAGGTTACTGAAGGCTTAAACCAACTAAGTACGCTTAGTACTTGAGTTATGAAAAAATGCATGAACAACAATTGTAGAGCTTTAATAGCTTAACAACATTGATTCTATAACATTTTACTATCCGACAATTAATAACAGCAATATTTTGAATTTTCTAATTCCCCTTCTCTAAACTCAACTATTTCTGGTCCAAGTTTTGCAAATCACAGAGATTTAATTTTGAACAAATCGGTTAAATATTGAGTATGGTATAGGTCAAATGAACATTTTCGAAACAAGAATCCAGAACCTTAGTACATTAAATCATCACACAACGAATTTGCATGTATCTCCCATAATAAAGGCCCCAAGGATACAATATTTGGAATGCTAGCTTAGAATAAAGAGGTTCATGTTATAACAGCTTATTGCTATATTGCTATTGGGACATGAGTAGGAGTGGGGGTTCACTGAAGTCTGAAAACTAAAAATTCCAAATATCTTGGTTAATATTAATTTTAGAGAAAATATGTATATAATAACATTTATTAACAATTAAATTTGAAATACGATTAGATCTATTTTAGAGTTAGAGTTTTTGGATCCGACATATAATAACGAAGAAATGTCAAATTTTAGAAATTCTCCCCCTCTAAACCCCCCTCCCCTGGCCCGATTTCAGCCGTTAATGAACTTGATCTTTATTTTTACATAAAACGCTTATATATTGAGTTTGGTAACGTTAAAACAACAATTTCGACCGATAGACAAATTAACAGACATATATATATATATATATATATATATATATACACATAATTTTGAACGGACCTAATTTTCGGCGACTCCTGGGTAGGATGAATGGACATTTGAGGAAATTTGTCGAAAATCGTGCCAAGAGTATGACGTCAATAGCTCATTTCCCTTGAAGAAAATCTGGTAAAAAAATTTTTGAGTTTAGTTTAAAATAAAAATTTAACCATGATAATGCATTCTGCTTAAATATTTCAAAGATCTTAGATCTTCAGTTTAGCAACCATTCTGGCACAAGGCACACTTTCTATTAGATTGGTGTTTCAACACATATAAAGAAGTAGAATATGGGAAATTAAAGGGAAATATATATTTTCTTTTATTTTAAAAAAGGGGTTTAAAGAAAAATAAATATTGTTTGGTTAATTTTAGAGTAAATGGATTGAGAAATAAAAGAAAAATAAATCTTACCTGAATGGAGATCTTGTTGAAAATGGACAGTAATAGTCCTAGAAAGAAAATAGAAAAATTGTGGTAAGGGGAAAAAAATAAAAAAATTTGTATGCATGACCTGATAACACGCAAACACAGAAAAAATTCGCAAGATGAGGGAAACTCATGGAAATATGACTTTAAAAAAGAAGCAGGAGATTTGCATAATGAACCAGATTGGTTAAAATCTCAAAGGTGAATCCCTTGTCTACAGCAGAGAAGAGAAGAAAGCTTTTTGGCTAAAAGAGAGGGAGACGGCCTATGGCAGAGATTTAAATACAAAATACTGTACATGGGTGTCCAAAGTTTTTCGTCAACAGATTCATCATGGCATCATGATCAACAGATTATCACAAAGTTGGCTTCAAATGTTTCAAAGTTTATACTTAAAAGAGTAAGTGTCAATAAAAAATAAAATGATAATGATGAAATGAAAAACACTGACTTTTGAATGGCCTTGATATTTTTCCCAAATATACTACAACTTTTTTCTAGCATAAAATTTGTTAAATGCATTACCCCCCCCCCCCACACACACACATACACACTCCCACAGGTCTACATAATATATATATATATATATATATATACACATATATACATATACATATACATAAACAAACATTTTAAAAGAGGTTTTCAATGCTAAGAGCGGTATTAAATTATGCTTTTAAGAGAGGTATTAAAGGCAAAAGTTCTAATAAACATTAGATTTTTAAATAATAATATATTTCCCAATTTCTTTAGAGATCGGCTGAGGACTACCAACAACTTACTTGGTGATGTGTATGGGTGTGCTATTGTTGAGAGCTTGTCCAAGAAAGAACTGTCCAAAGTTGAGGTAATTCTTGTCCTCTTTATATTTTTCAGACATTTTTAAAGGATTAAATATAAGCTTTCTGATATTTTATGAATTATACTTTTCTTAGATTTATACCTTACATATATAAATTGCCAACTATGCATTACAGGTTCATTCAATACAAACTTTAAGTTAATTAAATGTAAGTTAATTTGGAGTATTGAATTATATTATGAAGAAATGTGATAATATTATTTTTTTTTAAAGATATTTGAAGTTGCTGTTTATTATTGTTTATATCTTTGTGATATTTAAGCTTTGATTGATCCTGTAAACACATTTTAACTTTGTGTAACGATTATTACAACCCTTCTTTTAGTCTTCATAATATATTCTTTGATAAGGACCTTTCATATTTTTTAGTGTTTTGGATTACTGTTTCATATTGATTAAGATAGATGAATAGGGTTAGATTTTTTATAATAGAAAATAATTTTATTTGCTTGTCATTACCATTTATGGCAGATAGAGATTTTAAATTAATCTCTTAATAGATGAATTTGAAGTCAAAAAAACCATGCACATCAAATGGTATGAACGTTGTGATGGATGTGTATCCATACATATCCTTTTAGGCTGTAAAGTTCTTCGTTATATTTTGTTGTCATTATTAAAGGTGCTAATGTTTTGTGAAACAATCACCTGCATTACAAAAAATGTTTTTTCGCTTCAATGAGTAATTTATATAAGAGATGCCATTCATTACATCTTCCTTTATGGGAGGAATAATTCTAAGAATCTATGTTATCCGTTTCATTAAATTTCCTTGCCGAAAAGATAAGAAAATTGATTTCCAGGTTTCTAGCTATTAGAAATACCTGTTAATTTTAAATTTTTTTTCCTAACCCTTATTTACAAATAACCAGGTGCTAAAACTAATATTAAATTTTAAAAATATGGCTTTTAAATGTTTAAAAAATGATTAATTTCCAAATAAATATCATCCAGTACCTTTTGTTTGATCTTAGCATATTTCACTAATCTCAGTACTTCTGAAACTATCTGCCAGGCAAGTCACTGTGAGACATTATATCAGTGTCTTGCATGGCAGATGGTTCTCTACATTATGCAAAAATGTTGGTTTTGGCTAAATGCTTTTGAAGTACCAAGGGTGGTGGCCTACATTTAGTGTAAAACAATACTGAACTCATTTATTGAAAAACATAATAAGCTCTAAAGAAACAGGATTTTGAAAGATCGATCGATTATTGCCATAAACATTTATTTAAGAATGGAAGGATAATAAGGTCATTATTACAGGTCAAAACACCTCCACTCTTAATACTTCATTTAATAAATGCTGAGTACTTTTGGGGCGAACCGTCCCACCTTCAGTACTCTGTGACACAACATTTACATTTTTGAAACAACATGTAACATAAATAAATATAATAGTCAATAAAAGGTAGTCAACATATTAAAAAGTTAAAAACAAATATATAAAAGAAAATGTAAAAATACAATGTAAAACTTACAACTAAAACGTTTTCTAAATATCTATTAAATGATGCATATAATAGAATGAATAGGGGATAGAGAGGAAATACTGTGCTATAGCTGAGCCCCTATTGAGCTGACATCTTCGGCGAGACTGGGAGCCTACTCGGGCATGGGCAACTACAGCAGAGGACGGAACATGCCTGAGCTCACCACCCTCACCCCTAATATTATTATATTATTGTCCTCCAGCATGTCCATTCTGACCCATATCTGTTCCACCAAATCCATTTTCCTCCCTTTGCCAAGGTGGTCGAACACCTCGAACTCAACAGAATTAGCGTAGTGGCCTTCAGTTAATACGTGCTTTCATACCTCCGATGCCTTGGTGGAAAGGTGTTCTTTTTCTCTGCTCCTTAACTTCCTTCCACTTTGCCCCACATATGAGCATATTTATTTTTGACTTGCATTTAAACCATGCAGTAAGTCATTGGATAAATGACGTAGAAAGATTTTCAGATTTTTGGAGAGGGGATTAATTTTAATCGGTTGAATGAAAGGATGTAGGAACATCCTCAGTTAAGATAGAACTGAAGTTTTACTCAGCTTTGAAAGATTGAACATTGCTTCTCATCTAAGGATGTCCCTGTAAGATACAAAAACACTTCCTAATAAATATAATCCATCACGCAGGGGCTGCGTTAACTAAGCAGATTTCCCACTTGCATCCCGTATTTGCATTTATCTCATGACGTTAAAGTTCAATGAAAACAATATTTGTTATTATTTTTGATCCGACGTTCAGTATGAATTTCACACACAGTTTTGAACGGACCTCCAAGTCATCTCCTAGGTAGGATCGATGGACATTTGAAGAAAAATTTTGAAAATCGTGTCATGAGTGTGACCTTAATAGCTGATTTACTCTAAGGGAAATCTGCTAATATATATATATATATATATATATATATATCCTGTAATAATTACATTACTCTAACATAATGAGAATAAGTTATTTATAAAAAAAAAAAAAAAAATATTTTGGTATTCATATTCAAATAAAATTGAAATATTTTACAGGAAGAGGAAACTGGAAGCACTCACTTGAATGGAAACTCATCAATTGCCAGCAACGGAACTTGCATTATTGACATCTGTAAGGGAGATAACACACCAATGTAATCATATATATCGTCTTTATCTAGTAATTGTTTGGTCATTGGAAAACTATTCCTCTTAAGGAAAATTATTGTTTATGCCTGGTAGAAATTATAAAGGCAAACTTAGAATTAAATTGGTTATGCTTTTACATAGCATAAATTCGTGAATTTATGGTTTTGTATTAAAATGAGTGATTGTTCTTTGTGATAATAGGATTTGGGAAGAGGAACTTAAGTAATAAGTTACTTAGATTTATTTAACACCAAAATTTTAATATTTTATCATTTTCTTATGATTTTTTAATTTGTACATTCATTATTTATTAGTTGTTTTAGTGATATTAATGTTTAAGTGTAAATGGTGTTGGAAACTTTGTTATTGTGAAATATGTAAGTGTGAATATTACTTTCATGTCATAGACTTTCTAAGAGCAACAGACTTATGATAATATGAAACGTCTTGAGGAAATCGAATTTATTACATTCTAATTAATGTCTGAGAGCTCTACTAATGTCGAGATTAGGAATTATTTTTGGAGCCTGCTTTTTGTTATAGAATTCAGCTGATAAACCTATTACATATCATATGTAATGTGATTAAAGAAAATTATTTTGATTATTATATCCATTAGTCAATTGCAGTTATAATTTTTATACGTACTTTGTACGTCCCATTTTCATGAAATATGTCTGATTATGACATGTACAAATAGCATATTTGTACCGTAAAGGTATTTCATGGAAAGTATTGCATTTGTTCAACGAATCCAACTATTTTTCAAAATATTTTGAATGACAAAAATACTTCCTGCATTTAAAATATGGACTACAAATCTATCGAATCTAATCACTTTTGAGTCTATTTCAATATTGTGGTAATGTAAATTGTTATTGACTCTGAATCTGCTTGTAGGTCTGAAAAATTTTATTATTTTAGAATATTGTATTAACTGGTCTCCTGGAATATCCAAACTAAAACATATTTATAAAAAAGATAAAATATTAAATTTGATTATAGATCGAGTATTTTTTTCTTTATATAATTATTTCCAAATAGTTTTAAAATATTTTTTAAGAGTATTTGTATAATTAGAAGTTTTAGTTTCTTAAGTCTTTATTATATTTATTATTATCCTTTTTATGATTTTGTATAAACTCAGGAAATCAGTTAATTAGTTGTATATATCTGGAAAGGGAAATGAAAAATATCTAAATCAATTGATTTAATTTATGAATATGGTGATCTAGAAATTAAATGTGCTACTTTATCAAATTGTAGTCAGCGTTTATACTGGCAAAAAGTGTTATGGTATTATATTTAAATAATTGTAACGTAAAGCTTTAAATGTGTATCCACATATATTTTTAATAGCATCCAGTCAATTCATTACATTTGAATGCTGGAGCCATTATTAGTAAAAATAAATTAAAATTGAATGTTTCAATTTAGGGAGCGATTAGTTTGAAAGCTAGAATTAGAGATGGGCAAAACTATTCCAAATAGTAATTAATAATTAGAGTTTGTAGATACTCTTAATATATATGATTACATTTCCTTTTTTTTTTTTTTTTTTTTTTTTTAATATACCAATAATGACATTTCTGCTCATTTGTTCTGGTAATTTAAAACTAATAATTTTAACTAAAATATACACTTATTTAAATGGAAAAAATGTATATATACACACACACACACTTGCGTGCATGCACACGCGTGTGCTTCATGTAATAACACCAGATTTTATGAACATATTATACAAATAAATATTATTTAACATATTTTTATTATTTAAATAATATTTGAAAACGTTTGACAAGAATTTTAAATTATTATTATGATTTTTAGCAAGAATTATGAAATTATAAAATCATCTTTTTATTATTTACTTATCTCATGAAAATATTCCAGTTGTTTCTGGCTTTCTGTAACCATTTTAATGACATGTGTAGAAGAGTATGGTACAGGTTATTATTTTTTCGTAATGACATCTACAAGAGTGTAAGAATTGACGTTAGCGGATGCATTTGTGCCCATCTCTTCTTGAAATTGTGTATTTTTGGCCCGTTTTGGCAGGACCAGTCTAAGACAAAAATTTGTCTAGAATAGAACCTATTTATCTTCAACATTGAAAAAAAAAAGAAAATGTGCTGTAGTCAAAGTAATCATTTACTAAACTTACACCACCAGTAAATATTTTAGTTATCCTATTTAATTGGTTAAGAAGTATTTAAATACTTTGTTTATCATAATAGTCAGATAATTGAGTATCGTCTACTTATTGTTCTTTTTTATAATTTTGAAATATACTGGTTCTTTTGATTTTATAAAAATCAGTTGAATTAAAATCTAACAGCACTTACATTCCTACGAGCTATCAAATACTAATATTTTACAAATGTTTTATATACAAGTAATTAAAACTAAGAATAGCTTCATTTTACCTACATAGATATAAGCCTGTTTATTTTATGAGAGTATTAATTTAACATCATTCATTAAAGGATAGTTATCAATTTCAAAAAGTAAATCAAAGTAAAAATTTTGTTGATTTATAAAATCTATGTGTATGTGTGTGTATTATGTGTACAACCATATGACTAGTTTAGTGCAAATAGATCTCACTTGTAGCATAAACCATCGGTTAATTGGAACTGGTCTATTGAGTCTATTGATAACCACTAATTATGCCAAGGTCCTTTTCTCTATGAAAATTACTGAACTCTGCTTTGGGTGCTACTTTGAAAGGACTTGCTTAAAAATCACATTAAAAACTTTGGGCCATTTCGGCAAACGTACTACATTATCTTAGACCTTATTTACCTTAGACTGGTCCTCTGATTTGAAATAGTGGTTTTGTGATGAGGATTCTTGCCCAGTTCTAGGCCTACTTAATTAGTTAATGGCAATTATTTGTAAATGATGTGATACCGCATACCTATAGAATTATAGAACAAAGTATTTATAGGTCTTATTTCATTGTTTGACGCATTTAATGGAGTTGACTAGTATTATTGGAGTTCGAGAGCAAACCTGAAATTTTAGAGTAATTTTGTATTTACACGACTGTGTTGGTGATTTTAGACAATATATTGTATTGGTGCTTCTTAAGTATAGAATGATATGGAAAATATATATATATTTAAAAGCATTCACTTATTGTATAATTAGTAACTTTAAGGGTGAAATTGTAAGACTTTTATGTGGCTCATGTCACATTTTTAAAAAAAAAAATTATAGTGGAGTATTGATTGTTAAATCTAGTATTGAAATTGTTTGGAGCAATTTCAAAAGAGTATTAAATAGTAAATTATGCGTATGTATTTTGTAAATAGACTGATTGTCTCTAGCTGAAAAATGTATTGTTTCTTCCTACAGAGGTATAAGAAAATATTTTAATTTTGGATAATAGTATGTATCCCATTTTTATTTGTATTTATACATTAGGGAGAACTATCTGCACTCCTTTTGTTGGGTTTTGGTTATTTATTTTTCTGTCACTGCTTAATCCAAAAGTAATAATTGGAATTCAGTTTTATAGTATTACTTTCCCTGTCATATAAATTGTTAAAATAGTTAGAAAACCTCTCATAAGTACAGACAATGGCTACTGTTTCGTATAAATGGCAAAACGGTTCAAGATTGGAACAAAAAATATCCTGCTTTCTTCAATGACATTTTTTGAAATGTATACTCAATCAATGCTCTGCTATTTTTAGTACTGATTAAATTTTGTCTGTGTTTTTTGTAGTTTTAATCACCAAAGAATTTAATGATAGCTGTAAGAGATGTTAGATGTAGTTAAATATTTTTGAAATTATAGGACTCATAATCAGTACTATTCCCTATTCTTTCTAATTTCATAACTTCAATGAAACTGTACTGGAATAACAAATATAAGCATATTACTGTGGAATATAATTTTTATTGAAAGAATTTATTATATTACCTTACAAGCTCCTCACTTCTCAGGCCTCAAGCTCACTCAGTTTTAGGAAATTTCCCTTGAGGGAAATCAGCTATGAGGTCGTACTCATGACGCAATTTTTGAAATTTTTCTTCAAATGGCCATCAATCCTACCTAGGAGATGACGAAAATGAGGCCTGTTCAAAACTGTATATGTATATATGTCTGTTACCACTCTAGCAGTCGAAATTATTGTTTAATCACTACCAAACTCGATACTTAGTCATTTTATGTAAAAAGAAAGATCAAGTTCATTAACAGCTGAAATCGGACAAGGAGGAGTGGAGGTTCAGAGGGGAGGAATTTCGAAAATTTAAAATATCTCTGTTACTATACGTTTGATTGGAAATTTGCATAGAAACAATCTTATTAGAAATTAAATTTATTACACATATTTTCTGTATAATGAGTACTAACTGAGATATTTTGATTTCATAGTTTTACGCTTTCAGTAAATCTTCACTCCTACTAGTGTCATATTAATAATAAGCTGTTAAACCATGAACCATTCATTACAAGGTTAAATACCAAATATTGTTTTTAAACAAAGCTTTATTATACGAGATACAAAGAAATACGTTCTGTTGACCCCCCCCCCCCTCTTTTGTTCTTGGATTACTAAAGATTTAGTTATTGAGATAAAAATTATTCTGAGTCATTGTAAATTATAGAACTAGCTATAGTAAATAGTTTTCAATAAAATAAATATTTTATATTCTGATATACTTGGGTAATTGTTTTTCTTTCGGTGAGAGGTTAGCAGACCTGTTTGTTTAAATTTCAGACGCTTCCCGTTGGAATGGGGAAGATTTCTTAATACCGCTTGTATTTATTCACCTAATATTCATGGTTGTGCTGTGTTACCAGTGTGTAGATTTATCTATTGTTGAACTTCACGAGAGAAATCTACTTAGTCTATTCTTAGTGGGTGAGTACTTTCATATTCATAGTGGGCATCGTCTATCATTTTTCAGCATATGAAAGATAGGATGTCTCTTTAAGGATTCAACACTCCAATGCAATTGTCTTCGCTTTTCCTTGGGACTTTATTCCTGGATAGACTCTTGCAGGAGACAGCGCGAAAACTACTCCATGTCCTTGTCATCTTCTTCCTACCTTCATTGATTTCAGGGGATTCTGGTCTTCTTGTTTATGGAAAGAACGTCTGGTCCGCAGTAAATAGACAATCATGTGGAGTTGTTGAGTGAGTCTCATATAGAGATGTCATTTCGAGATATTATAGTGATTAAAGTGGTGTGAGTATTAAGTTAATGAAAAAAAAGCAAAGTTGCATGTATGTATCAAAATAGAAAGTTTCTACTTAAGGGTGGTTAGTTTGGTAATATTAAAATTCAGAATGCTAATAAACTTTTTATTAAGAATAAACCATCTGTTTCTGGGTCAAATAGTATTTATTCACCTAAGATGTTTTCAGCAGCCTCTCTGCCACCTTTATTGTGCTCTAAATCAGGGGTGAGCAACCTTTTTAATTAACGGCCCAATTAAATTTTAAATTTTTTTAGCAGGCTGCAAAGAAAAAAAATTTATATATACATATATATTTTATAACAATATATTCAATGGAGAAAGTCGATAAAGTAAATTACATTTTAAAAATGGTTGGCTGGCCGCATAAACATGTTTAAAGGGCCACGCGTCGCTCATCCCTGCTCTAAATCATCATTTGGCTATATACCACCACTCGGTTCTTTCTGAAGCCCTCTTTTCATATTATTAAACCCAGTAGAATAAAAAACATTTGCTAATCACCAATAGCTGTAGAGCATATGGCTTAATAAATAAATAAGTAAAATCAATGTTATGTTTGATGCTATTGTGACAAAAACTCCATACATGAAAAATTATACAGTTACCCTGTATTTAAGAAGTGTGAAGTATATGAGATCCGACCAATGGAAGGACAGTTGGAGCCGGAAATGTCTCGGCGATGCCCGTCTTGATCTAGGCTGCCCGAAACATTCTCTTGATCCTGCCGCCAGACTATAAAAGCAGCCCAGCTCAGCACATGAGTCAGTTTGTTTTCAACTCTCTTCAAGTGAATAACAGTGCTGCTTTAATGAGCAGTACATTTTAGTTGCAGGGCAGTGCCGTGTTTTTGTGAACTTCAGTGATCGTGAGTTATTTTACAATAAGAAGTGAAGCTATCAGTGCATACTTTGAGGAATAGTTAAGAATAATTTACCAAGTGTGTTGTGCATTATCAAATAAATTTTGCAGTGATAAAAACTCTAAAGCTTGTGTGTTTAATTTTGTAATCCAAAAGAACTCTAAATAAACAACGTTTATTATTTTTGTCATAATCGTAACACTATTGAAAACTCTGACTCTTTGTCTCCCTACACCCAATAACCTCATGTTCATATCCATTTATGATGAAGTGTTGACTTGTTTCCCAAACTTAAGTTTCAGCCATCCATTACAGGGATATCTTGTATTAATATACACTCATCCAATAAAGGGACATCCCCAGACCTTTTTTTTAAGAATTCCAATTCTTCTGAAGCTTTGGAAGATCCAACTGTATCTGGACTGAAGATGTTACTGTAAGAGACAAAAGCACTTTCTAAATTTAAATGATGATAATATTGAGTTGATGGTCTTCTGGGTTGAAAAAATCATTTCTAAATTAATAAAATTTAGAGGAGCTAATATTAGGATGAAAATTTCAGATAATGTAAAATATTTGTTTGCTTGATGTCTCCAATATTCTAAATAATAGAAAGTTAAATTATATTGTGAGAATATTATAGAGGTATTTTACTTCTCCACACTGCTTATAAAATTCTGAGAGTGCCCATTTTGTGGTGTTAATGGAGGAAAGCTAAAACAAGCGGAGAGATTTTCAGAGTAAAGAAAATAAAAAGTCTGTCATGCAGAGGCTGCGTTAACTAAGCAGATTTCCCTCGTGTGCCACGTATTTGCATTTATCTCAAAACACAAAAGTCCAATGAGAACAATATTTGGATTTAGGCTTCAAATAAAGTAAGACCTCAATAGATGATAGATGATCCTTAAAGGAAATCTGCGAAAACGAGAACAAAAATACAAATGATCTACGTGTATAAGTCTTAAAACAATAATATTATTCAAATTTAAATTCAGTATATTAAAATATTGAAAATGTTAGTCATACAGACCAGTGAATGACCTCTGAGGTCTACAACTTCATGAAAACATTTCTCAATAGTTGATTCAGTGTAAAGAAACAAAACAGATACACTGGGAGGCCTACCATGTTAGTGTGATGTATAACTCTTAACCATAGTTTCCACCAGTTGTTTAATCTGGGGACTAGAGAGGGCCTTCATGTTCTAGACAAAAGCGCACTTGCCCGTCTGATTTTCTCTTATTTTCTACGACTGCCTGGATGAGAGCCAATTCGCAATCATCATATGTATGAATGTTAAGGCACCTATTCTTCTTCTCTTTTTAATTCCTATTATTTCAGAAATGTCCAACCTGGAGCTATTAGGAATCATCCACGGAGGGTTGACTAAATTTCTAACAAAATACATGGTTTTCCTGTTGTAAGTGGCCTTCTAATTCTTAGCTTTAGTTCTGAACTTAACTAAAGCTTCAATTTTGAAGTTTGTATTCCATTATACTGACCAGTAGATGTCTAACCATTTTTCCAATGTACTTAGCTGGTCACAAACCACCATATTAAATCGAATAAACATCACTCCTATTTTTGACCTTTGGGTTGCCTATGAGGCTTTATTAATTATTTACAAAATCCTTCATTTCAACAATTGTTTCCGTCTTTGACATCTCCTTTCCCAGATAAGGTATACTGCATGAATGGTATTATTACCAGATAAGGTTTCACCCTGGTGATTAGCAAGTTATCTGCTCTAATTCAACAGACAGATGCTAGAGTATATATATATATATATATATATATATATATATATATATATATATATATATATATATATATATATATAGTGTAACTCTGCACCACCTCTTCATTGATTTCCAGCAGGCAGTGCCAGATTGAGCTGGCTGGAGGGGCCATGGACTAAAAAAACTAAATCGAAAAGGCATTAATTTTGATAATCTACTAATAATTTGAGACAAGTATACCTCATGCTTTATTGAAACACATTGAATAGAGCTAGAAATGGAAGTTTACTTTTCAATTTCAGAAACAAGAATCAGGAAAAAACTTAAAATGTCAGAAGAACTTTTCCAGGATGAATCAGATACAATACTAGAAAGCAAAAGTATAAGTCTGTATTTTAATATTCTGGATTGTGCTGCAAACAGCATTGAAGAGCGTTTTGTAGTGAATGGGAATTTATTACAAGACTGTGCTGTTTTGAACTTCAAAAACTTTAAACAAGTGCTAAACGACATCAATAAAGATATTTCTGAGACTTCAATAATCACTATAGCTAATGCAACAAGTTGATTGATCAGAACTTATTACTGAACTAAAACAGTTTGTTATCACTTATGATGTATTCAAGCTATCCTTGGAAAATGATTGTGCTTACACTCTTAATTTTGATGAACAATGATTAACTGTTGACGAGGACAAAACTCTGTATAAAACTGAAGAGAAGTTACAGTGTGCCCCATGTTTATCAAGTGTTTTTGCTATATTGTACCACCTGTCCTCTCAATAAGGCGTTTTTAATAATTTGTATTCTGTTTATAAATAACTTGTTACAATTCCATGTACTCAGGTTTCTTACGAGAGAGTTTTGTCGAAACTCAAAATCGTAAAAACTAAGTTGAGGAATGTTTTGGATCAAGAGCTCCTAAGTAAATTACTTTTCATGAACTGCGAAAGGGATTTGTTTTTCGAATATAAATAAAGATGCAGTAGTAAACAACATTGCTAGCTCAAGAGAAGAGAAAATTAATGATTTGATCCCTTTTGTTTCGACCATGGTTTGAATCTGAGTAGGGATATTAGAAACTCATTAAACATATTGTTGCGAAAATTAAATAGATGAATAATCCTTCAGAGAGAGAGTCGCGTATTTGGAAAGTGTGACGTAGATCAAAGCAGCCGACAGAAAGTTCTAGCCTCTACTAGTACCTTCCAGCCAGGCGTCGAGGGGTCCAGACAATTCCCCTTTGATGTATGCCGACAACCTATATAAAGAGCGGCCAGCTGCGAGCCAGTCAGTTTTTATTCTCACCTGTCTTGATGTTCACATCAGTGCTACAGTGCGACTTAGTACAGTGCGGTAAAGTGTTTTTATAAGAAGAACAGTGTTGTGCCGTGACTGTAAGTAACAGTTTAGTGCCGTGTTTAAGACAGTGCAGTGCCGCAAAGTAAAGGACAGTGCAGTGCCGCGAAGTAGAAGACAGTACAGTGCCGCGAAGCAAAGGACAGTGCAGTGCCGTCTTTCTGTGAATTTCAGTGACCGTGAGTGAATTATTGGTCTGTGTAATCTGAAGAACAGTGACGCTATCAGTCTATACTGTGAGTAGTAATTAAGAATAATTACCAAGTTTATTGTGCATTATCCAAATAAATTGTGCAGTGATAAAAACTGTGAAACTTGCGAGTATTTAATTTTGCAATCCAAAAGAACTCTTATTAAAAACGTTTATTACTGGTTTTGGTAATAAAAACGTAACAATATTTCTATTAGTAGATGTTACGATTGTATTTTGAACTTTATGCTATTCTTAAAGATTGTATTTAAAAAAATGGTAATGTTTCTTAAGGGACTTATGTCCTGAATTATTATTACTGGAAAATTTAGATTTATTAATTTTTGTAATAGCCTAAAATCCAATAGTACAATACAATATTGTTACGTTTTTTGTATTACCAAAACCAGTAATAAACGTTTTTAATAAGAGTTCTTTTGGATTGCAAAATTAAATACTCGCAAGTTACACAGTTTTTATCACTGCAAGATTTATTTCACAATGCACAATAAACTTGGTGATTATTCTTAATTACTACTCACAGTATACACTGATAGCGTTACTGTTCTTCAATGAGTCACAGTCCAATAATTCACTGAAATTCACAGAAAGACGGCACTGCACTGTCCTTTGCTTCGCGGCACTGCACTGTCTTCTACTTCGCGGCACTGCACTGTCCTTTACTTCGCGGCACTGCACTGTCTTAAACACGGCACTAAACTGTTACTTACAGTCACGGCACAACACTGTTCTTCTTATAAAAACACTTTACCGCACTGTACTAAGTCGCACTGTAGCACTGATGTGACCATCAAGATCGCTGAGCATAAACTGACTGACTCTTTTTTTTTTTTACCCGAGTTCCAGAGGGAATTAGTTGATGGTAGGGAGACAGTGTGACCTGCCGTGGCTGTCCCGACAGTTCCCCTTCTACTGAACACTCGAGTTCTATTATAAGGGGGGGTGGTGAGATGTTGTGGGGGTAAATAGAACTAAGGTTGGGGTTTACCCGGCATCTGGCGCTACCGGGTGGGTGGTTGACTGACTCGCAGCTTGCTGGTGCCTTATATATAGGTGGTCGGCATAGATCAAAGGGGAATGTTCTAGTTCATTCCAGGCTAGGCGGGGCGAGCCCAGTAGCGTCTCGATCTCTTTGATCTACGCCGCCTTTCCAAATACGCGACTCTCTCTCTCTCTCTTTGAAGGATTATTCATCTATTTAATTTTCGTAACAATATTTTCTTAATTTCAATTAAAACTATTTTTATTAAAAACGTACTAGTGAAGGTATTATTTATATGTTAATAAATAAAAAATTGTTGGATTATATTTAGTACCCTACATTTCACTATGGGGGAGGGTGCACAGCTAAATTTTCTGAGGGCCCACATAGCAGCCAGTCCAGCACTGCCAGGAGGAAAGAGTTTCTGAAGGAATTAAAGCCACATCACTCACCTAGTTCACATAAATTCACTCTGATAAACCTGAAAAGAACTTTTTGAAAATTAAAAGTGATCCTGGTTACATTTATTTTTGGTTCACACAGATCATGTGGCATGCTAATTGACAAATATTGATGAATTCATGTGTAAAGCAAGTGAAAGCATAATATACTAATACCTTTAAACACACCAGAAATTCTGCTGATCCTGTCCACTTGGGAGAGCATATGTTCTTAGCAATAGCACATTTACCGGGAAGTTTAATGACAGAAAATATTAATCCCATCTGAGTGAATATAATTTAAAAGCCCTTCCAGTAAGACTAAACACTAAATTTAAAAATATCATTAAACCGACAGTTATATATAACATTGAAATATATTCATTCACCAAGGAAAACATGAGGGAGCTCCTGGTTTGGGGGAAGATACATGTTGTATATCAGATGTTTGGAGAAATCGAATGGTTGTAGGTTGAGAGATATATGAGAAAAAATGATGTTAATATAAAGTTTGTTGTTAAAAGTAGAAAGTGTCTATTCTATTACAAATAAGTTATTTCTAAACATAACAGTGGCGAAGGTGTTCTGGAAGCCTGGGATGATACAGAAGATACTTGGACAGAACACTTGGCTGGTTGAAGTAGAAGGAAGGCTAAAAAAACCTGATATCACCTGTGTCAGTTATAAAACTGTGTCAATAACAATTATTAAGTAGGGCAGACACGAAAGAATTAAATCCAACAGGCTACCCAAGATGATAGCCCACAAGGGTCTGGTAAGATTCAGGCCAAAGGAAGGATGGTTATTTGACTTGGAAGAGGACACAGAGGAGGGATATCTTATTTTCTGATCTTAGGGCATGGTTAGACCCAGGTACTCTAACGACTGTAGCTCCCAATTTTAAGTAAGCAAGATATTTATGAAAATACATTAATGGATCTAATGTTTCATTTTATAGTAATTCCCAGCTTTGAAAATTAACTTTCTATTTACCCTACGTTGTACTTACTTAGAGGAATGTTAAAAATAAACAGAAAATATATTCAAGTAATTATTCAGTAACTGGGCCCAAATGGTTGTATAGAAAGACTCTAATGTAGAAAGCACAAAGCGGTTAGTGCTTTTGGCAATTCACATTGCTATCATAAGAGTGCCAAAGTGTAGGTTGTGCACAGTAGTATCTCCAGGCAGGTTGTACAACCTGATAATAATGTAAATTGCTGAAAGTCCTAACCTTTTATGAATATACTGTGAGGAACTTCAAAATTGTGTTCTTGATTAACCTGAAAAATTTCTACATTATGTGTTGTCCCTTTTTTGCGACAAATGAAATATTTCAAATAAGAACAATTCTTTATTTTCAAAGTATGGTTCATTTTTTAAAGTATTTCATTCAATTATTCAACTCATTCTAATAAGAAAGAAGAGATGGTGTAATCTCAAAATATTAGTATGTGTTAAAATCTTATTTAACACAAACCTGACTAAAATTCTATATAGTTTTTTTGGAAATTTGTATTTATTTCAGTCATTGTTTCCTTCATGAAATTCTAGTTATATAATGTGGGAGCCAAATTTGTACCTAAATTAAAGTTTATTAGTGTTGCCCTAAATAAAAAGTGACAAATAAATAGCATAAATACTGAATTAAGATAAACATGTCACTCATTGGTGAGCATAAATGGGGATTGGGATAATATACCAGAGCTAAACTGCAGCGCTGCCTAACAAACCATTGAAGAATAAAATAGTACATTAATAACTAAGTTCACTGATACTTATAATCATCATTGTGATGAGGGCTCAGGTTAGCCATATGAGTTAAAGTGTTGTCCTTCATCTCACATAGTAAACCTAGTGTGGTGAGTTCGATTCCCACCTGGGCAAAGGAAATTATTGTGACAGAATTCATGAAATAAAATCCTTAGTCCCACCCTGGCCAGAAAAGGGTGTTAACCTGTAGATAATCCGTCCCAATTAGCCATAGTAGCATAAAGCCCACGTTAATAAATACATATATAATCATCATTGCTATTATATCTACAGGCTGTGCCAGTTGTTGCTTCTTTGAATAGCAAGTGCTGATTTTTAGAGAAACAAATTAGCATAGAGGGTCATGAGAACTTAGTTATTTCTAGTTTCCTTCTAAATGACGGTACCCAAAAATAAATGTACATTTCAAAAAGAGAGGAAAGGATTTCTATATCAGACCAAAATTCTTAGGTGGCCAGCTCTGAATAGTCTATTCGAAGTATGCAGACTACAAATTCAATACACCTCTAGTCTTGCCCCATTGAAATTTGACAAAGAGGTAATGATGATCATTAAACCAATTTCATAAGAGGGATAACCCTAGTATGAGAGGAGTAATGTGCTCGACACCCTAAATGTTAATGAGTTAACGAAATGTTTATAGCATTTGGATAAGTGATATGAGATAGTGTCTATATCTAGCAGATGGCCTGTCTCTATCAGGCACCAGACTCTATTTGACTCAGCTGGTTACAGTATTCCTTGCTATGTTCTCAGTTACCTTCATTTTGTATATTTGTGGTTAGTATTATATACATATTCAGTTTTGTTATTTTAAGCTGTATTTACTTACCCTACAATTTTTTTTTCTTGGGCAGAGTCAAATAAAGCCAATATTTCATATTAGTTATTTAATAATGCATTTTAGTTTTTGGCCATCAAATAACCTATGGGATTTGTTGACTCTAGAAGCATTATATTTTTGAAAGAGTGTCTTTATTCAGTGTTACGTATATTCCTAACTAACGTTCATTATTATGGAAGTAGCAGCTATTGGTGACCCCATCCCTCCCTAAACATAAATAGATTGTTCATAATCTCTGTATAAATCTTATAGTATCCTTGTATATTAAGCAAATTATTTTTAGTGGCCATATTACTTTTCATAAGTTATCTATAAACTATGACTAAAATCTATAGACAGCCAGTGCCATAGTAGTCAGCCATTCAGGCGAGGTATGGAAATTATCCATATGTATAATTTTTAATTTATTTTACGAGTGATTTATAAGAAATACATGAAATAGTTTAGTTTATCAGAAAGAGAGGGATTAAAATTAATCAAGAAAGGTGGAGTTTAGCCAGGAAAAGCTGGACTGCTGATCTTGGAGTGTGCACCTAATATGTTTTTCAAGGTTTCAACCATGTGTGTGTTTCCATATCTCATTGGTGAGAAGTGAAATTAATTTTTAGGTAGTACAAGCAGTCCCTTTGTGTGTGTGTGTGTGTGTGTGTGTGTGTGTGTGTGTGTGTGTGTGTGTGTGTGTGTGTTTGTGTTTATTTTCTTATAAATAGTGTTTTTCTACATTCTTATAGGCAAATTATACATTTTTATGTAGATTAATGATATTAATTTCAGTATAATTAATTCTTTTTTGTAATTCTGCATTTCTCCCTACTCCTTTCCTTTCATCCTGTGTTCTTGCATCATTCTTCGTTCGACTCTTTTTCTGTCAGCTTCAGGTTTGAAATTCCTATAAATGTCCGAGATCAAGAACTTTAACAGAAGCTTGCACTAAAATAGCTGTAAGGCATGAAATAAATTATGCCTATTTATTTTTCCTGTTTTTCACTTCAATTTTTACTGGTTCAGTGAGACCTTCAAGGTAATTTCTTTTTTTTTTCATTATTCATTTATTCTCCTCCCCACCCATAAATGTATTGCCTCAATCCTTTAAATGATTACACAGGGGGCTTTTGAAAAAATGTATTTTTCACTTCTGTTTATCTGATGAGCATTTCATAAATTTGTACCTTTACCTTCCGGAAGAACCTTTGATGTCTACAGGACATAGAAGCATCTAATCACAGCAACTACTCTGGCTATTATATTTGCTTCCTTTATGTTCACCTTGTTTACTATCCCTCTTGGATACTTGAACATTGCGTAACTGAGCTTTGAGAATTTTGTCCAAAACATTCTAAGGTTTTCTTTGAAACATGCCAAAGTTGACATTTCTTGGTGATATATTCAGATTGTCAGAATTCAATATAAGGCCCTATTGTATACAAGACATCCAGATATGTCTTTCTCCCTGGCCTCATAACTAGAGCTTCCTTTTTTAATCCAGTTTTGTTCTTATTAATGATATCAATAACAAAATTAAAGCTATGACTTAACTCTTTATAAGGTAAAGACCGCTATAGTGGCCACCTACTGTTTTCTTTCAAACTCGGACTGAGAGTACTGCTAATAGTTCCAAGGGTGTCCACTAGATGTCAGGGGAAAATGAGGAATTATTCCTGAATGTTGGCTTCTCCGGAGCCGAAATCCCTTTTCCCGGCTGCTAAATCGGCTCTTGCCCATTCCTGGTACCTGCTCAGTAAGTACTGATTTGGAAGCTCACAGTGCATTCATTACCTGTTGTCACCTACATTCTTCTCCTTTTACTCCACCAAAAAGGAAGGTTATACTTTATTAAAATATTCTTGATCATGTTTCAGTAAATATAAATTAAATAGTTTCGTCACATGCGTATTCTATACCAAGTATTTAAAAAAATACGGCTCTGCCCTTCCATTTTTACAATTTGACCGTATAGAAAAGAGTATTTACTTTTCATTTGCTTATAGTATTTTTTGTATGTTGTTTACAACTTAAGCAATCAAATTTGACATTATAACTAAATTATATGTTATACCAATTTAGTATTTTCAAATATGTTTATTAGAGTGATAACAAAGAGCACATGTCTTGGGTGAAACAGAGAAGAGTAGGTAATTGAAACATTTTATGCAAAAATATTTGCTGAAACTATTCAGTTGGAGACACAAAGAACAGGAGCAGGTAATGAGCCTCACCCTTTCCCTGCTGGAGGAGGAGATAGGTAGGTCAGCCAATAATCCCCGGGCAGGCCGAAAACCTAAACAGGCAAAGACTGCTATAGCGGCCACTCCAATAACTTATTCTCCAATTTTTTTTTAAACTATTCTGTTATTATTAATAGTCATTTATAGACTCCCTGACACCATTTTTAGGCAAATATATTTTTTCTGATTGCCAACAAAATGTGCCCTATGAAGGGTTAAATGTCTCTAGAAGCCCAATATAAGAAGATTACCAGAATATCTGTATTTTATACTAAATACAGAGCCAAAATGTTCTTCCGTTGTTTTGACAAATTGCTAACCTATTTATAACCAGGTACTTTAGTTCTTTTGAGATCTGAGGTAATTCCCAGTAGTCCGTAGTAAGATTTCTCAGGGCTCTCTACACTTCTCAAATTTTTTTTTAGTCGTGCTCCTTGGGGAATGCCGCCTTGGGAGTGGGAAAGTACTCACATGGCTGTTGAGTACTAACTACAACAGTTCCAGTAACTGGAGTGCTGGGAGACAGCCATGCAGCACTGAGAGGGTTATCTTCCCACCAGACATGAGACTGACGATAGAACTGCCAAGAGGAAGGAACGCCATGAAGGAACTGGTCCTCCCTTCTGAAGGGGAGCTCATCATTCACCAGGACACCACCCTCGTCATTGTCAGCAAGGACATCATTGACGGCACTTGTGATGGTGGAGGTAATTACTCTCATCTTATATCATCCACATAACTTATAAATGTGAGTTTATAATATATAATACTAAGAACATTAGCAGATTTCCCTTAAGGGATTTATCTATTGAGGTTATGAAAACATTTTTCAAATGTCCATCTTCAAATATGAATATGAATTGGATAAAAAAAAAATCATATACATTCAATATTGAGCAAATAGAATTTTCTCTAAATGTTGTTCTGTGCACTTTTTCTCTACCAGGATTATTGCATCTTTTAATTTTAGCAGACTTCCCAGACAGCTATTAAGGTCCTAGTCATGTCGCGATTTTCAAAATTTTTCTTCAAATGTCCATTGATCCTACCCAGGAGATGACGAAAATGAGGTCCGTTCAAAACTGTTTATATATATTTGTCTGTTACCACTCTAGCGGTTGGAATTATTCTTTAATCGTTACCAAACTAAATATTTAGTCGTTTTATGTAATAAGAATGATCAAATGATCGGAAAATTCGAAATATCTCTTTTACTATAAGTCAGATCGAAAACTTGTATAGAAACAATCTTATTGTTGATTAAATTTGCTATAAATGTTATTCTATACATATTTTCCATATAATGAGTATAGTTTTATGCTTTCAGTAAACCCCCACTACTACTAGTGCCATATTAATAATAAGCTGATATATCATGAACCACTTCATTACAAGGTTAAATACCAAATAATGTTTTCAAGACAGCTTCATTATACGAGATACAACAAATACATTCTGGTGACCCCCCCCCCCCCTATCCCCTTGAGTGATTGCGTTGGAAATTATTCTGATTCATTCAATCTACACCAGTAGCTATTGTAAATAGTTTTCAATAAAATTAATATGATATACTCAGATAAATTTCATTAAGTGTTCATCTTTTCGGTCTAGAAAAACCCTATCTATTCAGTGCTGGACATTGGCTGCCCTATTTGTTTACAATTCAGATGCTTTCTGTTGTAGATGTTATTAACATGTAAATTAAATGAATGATTTCTTATTACCGATTGTATTTATTCCCTTAACATTCACTATGTTAACTACCAGTATGTAGATTTATCTGTTTTAAACCTTCCCGTGGGAAGTCTGCTTAGTTTACACAGCCCCTGCCTGACGGACTTTTAAGCCATCAGTAAACCTCCACTTTTAGCCATCATTATGAAACATTTTATTCCAAACTTAAATACCCAATATTGTTTTCAATAGATCTTTACTAGATGAGATACATACAAATAAGTTGTTTGATAACTTCATCAATTAAGATTTTATTGATCGCCTGCTTCTATTCATCGGAAGGCTGCTTGTAGCTGTTACTATAAGCAGACATGTAGGTACCCAGTAAAAGAATTTCATATAGTGGCTCCCCTTAGCCTAGTCTCCCTGGTATGTCTCCCCCCAGTCTTCTGCATAAAAAGAAATGCATCATAAAGAAAGTGTTCCACCACAAGCAAAAAATTGTAAGCTATCCCAAAGTAAATTGCAAAGACTGACCAATACTAGGCATTAGCTAGCTTTAGTAATAAGCTATTACTTTCAAGTACTATAGTTTAGTGAGGTTATTATTATTATTTATTAACATCCACTTTTTGCAACTCAGGCTAATCGGGACGGGTTATCTACAGGTTACCACCATTTTCTAGCCAGGGTGGGATTTTAGGATGTAATTTAATGAATTTCGTCACTAAATAATTACCTTTGCCCAGGCGAGAATCGAACTCGCCACTCTAGGTTTGCCATGTAAGATAAAGGTCAACGCTTTAGCTCACATGGCTAACCTGAGCCCCGTGAGGTTATTAAAAACAATGCTCCTTTTTCCAGGGGTTTCTAATCCAAAATATATACTAAGCACAATAAAGTTTTTTAAAACAGAAAATGTATGAGAACTTTAAGAACCAATAAAGGCAGCTTTGCTTAAAATATTTCTGGTTGGAAAAGCTACTGTAAATAAATTTGTAATTTTCGGTTTATTTTAAAAGTCTATGTATCTTAATCCCAGAAGAAAAGTGTTGTAACTCCCAAGTCTACTGTTTCGGGTTTTAAAATTATTTTTCAGTTCTTTTTGCAACTAGAATGCTGTTGTAACTTCAAATACAAAGAATTCCTTGATAAACACATTACAAAATCAACAAATTTACAATACTTAATTAACATACAACAGCATTTTATGGTATATATATGTATTTCGAAGTTACGACACTATTCTTCTGGTGGGTATAATATTCTCCCTAACAATCATTTTGAGCTTTTCTTAGCCCCTTCTCTGGGGTTTGTTCTAAACGCATTACAATACAAATAGTTATATCATTAAAAAAAGAGTCATTTCACTTTTTAAATCTATTCATAGTACAAAAATATAGAACACAACAGATAAAAATTAATTTGCTAATGATATAGCCAATTATAATAGTTTCTTTAAAAAATATGATTTATCAGAGTTACATGTTTCTTACTGACTTATTATTTTCTAAAGAAAATCAAATGCAATGATCCAAAAACAATTTCTTTTATAATTCCAGGGGCTCCGGTTAGTCATGTGAGTTAAAGTGTTGCCTTTAATCCCACATGGTAAACCTAGAGTGGCAAGTTCGATCCCTGCCTGGGCAAATAAATTTAACGTATTTAGTGACGGAATTCATTAAATAAAATCCTGAGTGCTAACCTGGCTAGAAAAGGGCGGTAACCTGTAGATAACCCGTCCCAATTAGCCTTAGTTGCAAAAAGTGGACGTTAATAAATAATTTAATTTGTTTATAATTCCATCTTAAACTTTGGATTTTCTCATTCCAAGATGAGACTCTATTTAGACTCTATTTCTGCAATAAGAAAAATATCTGTCGTCAGCTCAATGAGTTTATTTATGAAGCTGTGACTTTGGCAATACAAATTAGTCATGTTTATTAAAAATTTTCGTAGCAGATTTCCTTCAAGGAAAACAATTGAGATTTTGCACATGACGGGAATGGGTGTTTGGCTTAGCTGGTATTTTTGATGCCTCGGATGCAATTCACCATACCTGTAAAAGAATATTACGGTTCAAAATGAATCCTGAGGGGTATTAATAAATGTGTTCATAGATGGGAGTGCGAAAAAAAAAAAATCAATGAAGGTTTTCCAACGATGACCGTCTGAACGGCTTTAAGAAGTGCCTTCAATGGTCTTTAGAAAATTGTGGTTGGAAGCACGTTTGTTTGTGTGAGGACCTGCTAGAAAACGCGTTGTCTGAAATATGTTGCGAGAGTATTTATAGTTATTAAGGGAAACCTGTTTGCTTATTGCGTGTGCATTACATTGACATATATGGCAAAGAATCTCAACGAATTCTGTCAGCGAAGCAAAACTCTCAATCCTAAAAACTATCTCAAACTAGTGCATCGATGCAACAAGATTCGTTTGGCATCGTCGAAAAAAAAATCGTATTTTTGGTACCGACCGAATTGCATCGGGCGGAAAAGAATCGCATGATTCATCGAACCCCAATTACTATTTCAGAGCAAAAATAACAGTATACTATTCTTGGATTGACAGGCACGAAATGATCTAGAGAACAGAGTAGCAGAAGATGGCGCAGAAGACGAACATATATCCATAATCTACAAAACACTTTCAAAAGGGGTGGTTAAAAATGTGAAAATACATCACGCCCTGAAATAATTAAATTTTAGCATGATGGAAGTGACAGAAAGAATAAACAAAGGTTTAAACCTAAAAAGCTCCACTCCAAAAATATTTAAACTGTAGGAACACAGTAACTGACTAATACAAAAAAAAAGTCCGTCACGCAGGGGCCACGTAAACTAAGCTGATTTCCCACGTGAAGTTATACAATAGAGAAATCTCCATACGAGAGCTTTTGGCGGGAAACTCACTCGTCCGTTATCGGTCCACATTTAATACATTTCAAATATCTCGGTTAATATTCAAGATAGAGAATAAATGTATAGAACAATATTTAAAGTAAATTTAATTTGCAATAAGATTGGTTCTATACATTTTTTCGATCCGACGCATAAAAACGGAGGTATTTCGAATTTTCTAAAATCCCCCTCTAAACCCCTCCTCCTACTGGTCCGATTTCAGCCATTAACGATCTTCTTTTTTGCATAGAACGATTAAATATCGAGTTTGGTAACGATCAGACACAAATTGCGACCGCTAAAGCATTAAGGGACTTAATATATTTATATATATAAAATTTTGAACGGAACTCATTTTCGTCATCTCCTAGGTAGTATCGATGGACATTTGAAGACATTTTTCTAAAATCTCAACATGAGTACAACCTCAATAGCTGATTTCCCCTAAGGGAAATCTTCTAATTAAACTTGTCTTCGGTGAAGTAGCTGTTACCAATAATGGAAATATTAATTATTAAAAGATTCACGAGTTAAAAACCGCCTTAATATGCGTTTTTGCCTCGTGATGAAAAGTATTGTACATTACTCGTACCGATGGTGACTTTACGATGCTCGATCGAATTAACAGGCTCGGCTTCGCCTCACTAGTCAAACACGATCTCGCAACGTAAAGTGCCACTTTCGGCCCTAGTAACGTAATATTACTATTCTTTAAATGTGGTATTCAGTGAGAGAAATATTAAATTGAAGGTGAGAAGATACAATAAATCTGACATCACTCACGAATATTTCTAGAGACGGAAATATTTGCATATGAATGTCTAAAACGGAGGAAATGTACTCAGTGTATGGAGGTCCTGATGTGAAGGATATTACGTTTCTATTGGGATATATTGATCACAAATGTATACATGAATGTTTAAATTGGAATAATTCAGTTAAAAAAATAAAATATTTAACTTCTCCATTTGTATCTGTCACTTACGAAATACTATAAAGTTCTTTTAAACATTAAATTGTTATGAGAAGGTACTAATTCCTTTCACGTCTTACATAGCGAACGTAATGAACAATGAACCCCCTAATGTTTACACTAGAGAGTGTTAGACAATGGAGATGTTACCAGGACGCTTCCAAGGAAGAAAGAGAGGTTAGTAGGGAAATGCCATACTCCGAACTGACCATTAATCGTCCAGGATGACAAGGAATTGTTTCTATCGCTCCAAGCGGAGTATTGTCCAGGACAACCTATACATCAACGCCCCGAATCAATTCACCAAAAATCCCAGCAGCAGAGCTTCTCATTGGAGCCCTATTCAAACATTACAATCCACTATAATGAGAATAATCAATCAATGTTATAACAATCTCTTGCTGACAATGACCAGTGGACTACCAGAATACTCGCCTCTGGTATTCTCCTTGAAAAGAAAATTGGACATAGGCATGGCAGGGAAGGTATTGCTGTAAAAATTACGTACTTGAAAATTACACGTGGTTAATCACGTGTTTAAGAAGCACGAAGAAACTGAAGGCATCCCTTGTGGGGCGAGAGTGGCGCCAGGAAGGGGGTTCTAGAACTGTTTAGACGACGAGAGTTAGGAATTTGTAAAACACAAAAAAGAAAATGATATTTACAATCTTGAAAAATGTAAAAACTTAAATAGTATAGTTCAGTAGAAACATAATTGCCTTGTGAATTAAATTATAATTATAATATAATTCGGAACAAGTTCTATACCACAGTATGCCTGCTCTAAATTTAAAATTTATGTAGTTGTGCATTTTTTAGGCTTTAAGGAATTATTACTGAAAGATTGTAGTATTTGTTTGATATTGTCATTTTACTTTTTAGCTATTGTCATTTTAGGAAATCAGCTATTGAGGTCGTACTCATGACGCGAGTTTTGAAAAATTTCTTCAAATGTCCATCGATCCTACCCAGGAGATGACGAAAATGAGGTCCGTTCAAAATTATATATATATATATATATATATATATATATATATATATATATATATATATAAAATTGCAGCCTCTGTCTGTACATTGATTTATTTCTCCAAATTTCACGATAACTTTTCATGAATAGAGTGGGGGTTTACTAATGGCCGACAACTAAAAAACGTACATAACAACATTTATAGAACATTATATTTTCAATAAGATTGGTTCTATACAATTTTTCGATCCGACTTACAATAACGGAGATATGAACAATGTTCGAAATTCCCTCTCTAAACCACCACAGTCCGATTTCAGCCATAAACTAACTTGATCTTTATTTTTGCAAAAAACGTTTAAATATCAAGTTAGGTGACGATCAAACAAAACTTACGACCGCTAGAGCGTTAACAGACAAATATATAAATCTTTATATATAGATTCGGACTGAATATTTAGACACCTTTGATTCCTAACGCAAAGGGGATTCTTCAACGGGATTCCATTCCTAAAAATAGTATAAAAAAGTAAGTTTATTTTTTAAAATATAATTTAAATGCTTTTCATGACTGTGTCATTGAACAAATAAGAGTACAAAAAAAAAGTTAATTTTTTTTTAAGGATCTAGAAGAGCCTTTCCAACCAATCCAGATCCAAAGTAACTAATAACCTGGGGAATTTCTACTGAATATTCAATTATCCTGAGGAATATTTCTCGCGTTTAAGTAAAAAAGAGGCAGCGAAATGCGGCTCATCCTGTAATCCCTGGATATTAGAGCAGACCGGGATAATCTCCCCTATCCCTGGAATTATCCTAATCCTCCCTTCTCGACAATCGCTCTAGACTCTAGTCTTACTGGATTGGAATTAATGAAGCCGCAGAGAGCGAATCGCAGCTCTGTAATTTGCCAAGATCAATACGGTGAAAGACTTTAATAGGCAATTATCAAAGGATATTTGTCAACGGAAGTAATTAAAATGACTTTCGAAGAATGGTAATTTATTGAGTAGCAATGGAGTAGGAACAAAAAAGAAAGAGAAAGAAAATCTGTTTGTTATGCATTCTATTGTCTAATCATTAAAATCGCCTTCGATTTATAGACGATGAAATTATCATGTAACCAATGAATGTTAATTTGTCTAAAATTATTTAATAACAATTTTCTAAATATGTACAAAAAAGAAAAACAGAGGATTTATTTTTGGCACAACCCCTAATCGGTAAAACATGGTTGGGCAAGTGACCAGCCAAAAGCTTTTCCTGCCATATTGTGGTGGAATTTCACACTGTAGCGTCTATTTACCTCTACAAGTGCTACAGCTGCATGTGCAGTAGGCACTGGAGAAATGAATAAATATCCAGCCTATAAAATGCACAACTTAATAAAATTTAAATTTAGAGCAGGCCTATGTTGGTATAGAACTTCTACTCTCAATACCAGGTATGGGTAACCTTTGACATGTACGATGTTTTGATTAATTAACTTTCATCATTGAAAAGAACTTTTCGCATTTATAAGTACTGCCAAACGCACAAATCTCTCCTCATCTTCCACATTTGGACGTAGTGTAATATTTTTGTTTGATTGGGTTATTCAAATTTCTCGGGGGGTTGCCCACATATGCTCTAAACTAATTAGCATAAATCCCACTACAATTGCCGAATTTAATTTATAATTTAATTTGCATGACAATTATGTATCTGCTGAACTATACTACTAGGTTTTTTCATTTTCCAAGATTGTAATTACCATTTTTTTTGTATTTTACGAGTTTCTATATAACAAAGACTTATATTTGAATATATACTTCATTTGTGGGAAATCTGAAGTATTTATTTAATTTTTTATTACATCAACCAGCCAGAAAGCCAGCATTAACCACCCCAAACATTAGTTCAACAGTGGGGCCTAGTTCGCAACTCCAACAAAAGTTGGTGCACCCATGGATGTTAGGAGATTTCCCTTAAGGGAAATCAGCTGTTGAGGTCGTACTCATGACGCGATTTTCGAAATTTTTCTTCAAATGTCCAGCGATCCAATCTAGATGACGAAAATGAGGTCTGCTCAAAACTGTGTAAATATATATATCTGTTACCGCTCTAGTGGTCGCAATTTTTGTTTTATCTGTAACAAACTTGATATATAATCGTGTTATACTGAAGTTATATATTCAATTGGTTCCTCTACCATCCAGCATATTCCAGATATATTTATATAATCCGGTACCGGGTCTAAAATGGAGTTGTCCGCTGATTCTCGTCTTCTAGACAGTTTTAGACCACTCTTCCTGTCGCCACTTTCCCAAGAAGGGATGCCTTCAGTTTCTTCGTGCTTCTTAAACACGTGATTAAACACGTGTAATTTTCAAGTACGTAATTTTTACAACAATTCCTTCCCTGCCATGCCTATGTCCAATTTTCTTTTAAAGGCGAATACCAGAGGCGAGTATTCTGGTAGTCCACTGGTCATTGTCAGCAAGAGATTGTTATAACCCTGATTGATTATTCTCATTATAGTGGATTATAACGTTTGAATAGGGCTCCAATGAGAAGCTCTGCTGCTGGGATTTTTGTTGAATTGATTCGGGGCGTTGATGTATAGGTTGTCCTGGACAATACTCCGCTTGGAGCGATAGAAACAATTCCTTGTCATCCTGGACGATTAATGGTCAGTTCGGAGTATGGCATTTCCCTACTAACCTCTCTTTCTTCCTTGGAAGCGTCCTGGGTAACATCGCCATTGTCTAACACTCTCTAGTGTAAACATTAGGGGGTTCATTGTTCATTACGTTCGCTATGTAAGACTTGATAGGAATTGGTACCTTCCCATAACAATTTAATGTTTAAAAGAACTTTATAGTATTTCGTAAGTGACAGATACAAATGGAGAAGTTAAATATTTTATTTTTTTAACTTAATTATTCCAATTTAAACGTCCATGTATACAGTTGTGATCAATATATCCCAATAGAAACGAAATATCCTTCACACCAGGACCTCCATACACTGAGTACATTTTCTCCGTCTTATTCATATAGACATTCTTCATCAATTTACCAAGGTGAATTGCCACTTGCATTTGTTTCTGGTCTATAGAAATAAACGTAAATAATGTCTGATTGAGTTCTGTTCTCACTTTCAATTTAACATTTCTCTCATTTATAAAAAATGTGATAGTATTTAAGCTTAGGAAAGGTATACACGACCTTACTGATAAGATCAGATGGAGTGAAAGTATGGGTGTTTTCTTAAAGCTGAAGTGGGAAAGTCCTGGGCTATTTCCACTCAAAATCAATTTACAATTTCTCCACTATTTAGAAACCTATGTAACCAGGACATTAAATTTAAATTGGACCTGGGATGATTAGTAATATACGTGTCCCGAGATCGACTTCAAAAGCCAAGTCCTCTTATTGGAAATGTGCTAATATTGCAAATAGCAATTTACATTGTGTTTATGTTTGTAATACATGTTATCAAGAGTTTCGATAGTGTGACTCTTTAAATTATACGATATGCTTACCAAATAATGCAACGTCGTTAGTTTTTAGCAGATTTCCCTTAACGGAAAACAGCTATTGAGCTCGTACTCATGGTGCGATTTTTGAAAAAAATTCTTCAAATGTCCATCGATACAACCCAGGAGATGACCAAAATGAGGTCCATTCCAAATTATATATTCATATTTGTTGTTTGTATATATATTTATATTTGTCTGTTAACGCTCTAGCGGTCGCAATTTTTGTTGATGGTTAGCAAACTGGATATTTAATCGTATTATGTAAAAAGAAAGAGCAAGTTCATTAATGGCTGAAATCGGACCAGTGGGAGGGGGGAATTTTCGAAAACTCGAAATATCCCCTTTTTTATTCATCGGATCGAAAAATTGTATAGAATCAATCTTATTGCACATTAAATTTACTATAAATAATGGTCTCTACATTTATTCTCTATTTTCAATATTAACCGACATATTTGCATTTGTATTGTGTGTGTAGGCGGCAGAAGTCGGCTGTATTCCAGACTTTCAGCCAAAAGCTAGTTCGGTCGTTAACCTAACTGTTCGTCCCTCGTGAATTGGTTTAGAGATTCGTTACAACTACTGTTGTTAGAAGGCAGATTTCTCTATTATAAAACTTCACTTGGGAAATCTGCTTAGTTTATGCAGCCCCTGCGTGACAGACGTTTTTTATATTTATTCTAATCGTATTACACTTTGCAACAACGTGATATGTTGCGTGTGATGGTTGTTTACAATTCAGCCGTTTTCCGTCGTAGAGAACATTAACTTGTAAATTTACTGAAGGATTTCTCATTACCGTTTGAATCTATTTGCTTTACATTCACGGTAGTGTTACCAGTATGCAAATTTATCTATTGTAAACCTTTGCTTGGAAAATCTGCTTAGTTTACGCAGCCCCTGAGTGACGGAATTATTTGTTGTTTATAATTAGTTAAACTCAAGTTGTTTTGTAGGCATTTCGTCAATCTTTGTTTAGCAGACCACGGGGAAGAAGCACATTGTAAGTCTTATGGGATTCTTAAAAATAAGATAATATTTCTTCTCCGCAATATAAAACGGAGGACTATAATGCGGATTTGAAGCTGGTCATTTGGGCCCCTTCGGAGGGAGTGGAACCTTTGACAAGTTGCCAAGAAGTGTGGTTGTGTGACGGCACGCCCCCTTGGAAAGGCTACAACAGTGAGAGTGGTGACGAAGTCAAAGGGACGGTCATCAGTCAGAAGCAGGAACTACGGGCTCCTGAACACACAGCTTCCAACACTAGCAGCGACTGCTTTCCCCTCACTATTTCCCAGCTCACAGTAAATCTGGGGAGAAATTCACAAGAGATAGGAAAATAGGGATCTTGAGGGGAAACAGCCCTTCCGCTCCATTCATTCTCAAAACAAACAGAACCTTATTTTTGTTTCTTTATGGAAATTATTTTTGGAATTGCTTGGAGCTATTAAATTATATTTTTTTGTAACTAAATGAATGGATTGGTTTCAAAAAATCCGGTTGTTGCTGCACAAATTTTTTTGCAGATTTTCCTTGAGAGAAATTAGCTTTCAACGTTGAACCTCATCCTAAACTTTTTTAAAATGTCTATTGAAAAAAGAAGCTAATGAAAATTATATAGTCATAAAATTGTAACCTCTGTCTGCACATTCATTTTTTCTCATAGCTTCATAATACTTTTTCGTTTTAAATAGAATTCAAACGATATCAAGAATTTTTTTGCTTTGGAGCTGTTGGTTTATTCGCTTTTCATACGAAGATTACTGAACAAAGTTTCTTCGAATTTGGTTAAGTAGTCTTTGCATGAAAAGCGATTGAACAATCAGCTCCAAAGCCAAAAAGTACGTCACGCAGGGTATTTCGATATTTCGAATTTTCAAATTTCTCCCCCACTAATCCCCCCCCTCCCCTTGTCCGATTTCAGCCGTTAACGAACTGTATCTTTCGTTTTACATAAAACAACTAAATATTGAGTTTGGTAACGATCAAACAGAAATTGCGACTGCTAGAACGGTAAGATACAAATATATATACTTATACATATATATATATATATATATATATATATATATATATATATACATATATATATATATATATATATATATATATATATATATATATACAGTTTTGAACGGACCTCATTTTCGTCATCTACTGGGTAGGATCGATGGACATTTGAAGAAAAATTGCGTCATGAGTACGACCTCAATAGCTGATTTCCCTCAAGGGAAATCTGCTAAAATTATTGAT
>CM032228.1:25292500-25315000 GCA_019009955.1 Riptortus pedestris
ATAAAATCCATATGGGGGGGGGACCGATATGGAGTTTGTGATTGTGACATATGTTAAGGGGAATTGAAGAAGTACCACTTGCTATGCTTCATTTATAATTTCTGTTGGCAGATTTAAATTCTTTGTGCCTGCTATTTTGGTTTTTGGCACGAGTCCATTTGAACTTACTTTAATAGCCGTAACTATAGCAGAATATTATTATTATTATTTATTAACGTCTCCTTTTTGCTACTATTTCTAATTGGGGCAGGTTATCTACAGGTTATCACTATTGGAATATAGTTGAAGTACGTCATTTGTCGTAAGACTTAAATCATTTACCAGTTATTAATGAGTAGCGTGGATTTAATAATTTTGTTTCCTGTTTCGGAATGAGTACATTTATGGAGACATTCTTGTATATGTATACAGTAACAACTCCTGAACACAACATTACGCATTCTTATTTTGGAACATACAAACGATTTTTTTAACATCCAGTAGATCATTCTGAAAGAAAATAACACTGTAGTCCGAGGATTACAACAGATTTCGCAAAGTGTAAAACAATTTTAAGGGTCAGCTAAATGAAACATCCCTGGTTATCGAGTGGTATCTAGTCTTGTTCGCGTTCTCCTATTAGCACTATGATTTCTTAGGGCTAACTTATTTCTACTTCCTCTTTGCAGCATCTCTTAGCATTGTGTAGATGGCTTGCTGTTCGGAATGTCAACGGGGCTGCTGGTGCTGTATTTCACTCCGATCCGTCTTCATCGGAATAATAATTCTCTTTTGGATTCTATTTATCCTTGGGTTCTTTTTGTTGGATATGCCGCACACTGGAGCGAGTGATAGAGTAAGCCGGACATTCATTAATATCTCCATTTCTACTGGTCCTAGAATATTGAGTCTGGTGTCATTTTAAAGCACATCGAATACTCTATTGCACTACCTCATCAGCAATTTTGCCAGTTGCGATATAACGGTATGATGAATTTTAAATGTGTACATACAGATTATGTATCGCTTACTAAGTAGAGAATTGTGATTTGTAGATACATACTATCAACATATGTTAGCAGATTTCCCTTAAGGGAAATCAGCTATTGAGGTCGTACTCATGACGCGATTTTCGAAAAATTTCCTCAAATGTCCATCGATCCTACCCAGGAGATGACGAAAATGAGGTCCGTTCAAAATTATATATATATATATATATATATATATATATATATATATATATATATATATATATATATATTTGTCTGTTAACGCTTTAGTGGTCGCAATTTTTGTTTGATCGTTACCAAACTTCATATTTAAGCGTTTTACGTAAAAAGAGAGATCAAGTTCGTTAATGGCTGAAATCGGACCAGTGGGAGGGGGGGTTTAGAGGGGGGGATTTTTGAAAATTCAAATATCTCCGTTATTATGCGTAGTATCGAAAAATTGTATAGAATCAATCTTATTGTAAATTAAATTTAATATAAATACTGTTCTATACATGTATTCTGTATCTTGAATATTAACAGAGATATTTGCATTTGTATTGTGTGTGTGGTCGACGGAACCCCGCCATGTTCCGGACTCTCCGCCGAGATCTCTGGTGGCCGTTTCCAGAACTATTCGTCCCTCGTGAATAGGTTTAGAGATCCCTTCCTACTACAGCTGTTATTAGGCGGATTTCTCTATTGTAAAACTTCACGTGGGAAATCTGCTTAGTTTACGCAGCCCCTGCGTGACGGACTTTTTTTAATAAATTGAAGTTCACAAACGCAATACTAAAATTGTAAACAAAAATATATCTAGAATACGATAAATGAATTTGTTTCCTTTAATTACATTTATTCTTTTAATCAATAATGCTATTATAAACGGAGTTCACTTTATGACACCTTGGACCTTTTTAAAAGGACAGTAAAAATATTTAGACAAGAAAAACACGTATTTAACTATTTCTTAGAACGAGAATGGCGGCGTCAATAGCGTAGAGGAGGAACCGTTTTACACCGTACGTAGTTGGGAAAGGTTGGTGGGAGGTATAATACGTCTTCCGCACCGAAAGTGTTAACACTAAAAGTAAATTATTTAATGAATAGGCAAGTTTAGGCAAGATCTGACGACGTTGTAAATAAGACAATATACTCCTAAAAGCATGCCAAGTGGTATTTTTTCAAGCAAATACAAGCGATTTGCGAATTCAATTAAATAAAATTATTTTCAGCTCGATGTAAAAAAAAAAAAAATTAGACGAATTTTAAAATCCTTTTGTGCCAGTTTTTGATTTGTTATAATACCCTTAATGTGTACTGGAAGCGACAATAATTTATAAAATGAAATAAGAGTTCACGGCGAATTTAATAAGCCAAGGCTTTTTTTAACATAGCAATTATAACCAGGCATTATGTAAAAACCATTGCAATAATATGGCTAAAAATCAATCTGCTCAATTGAAAAGGATTTATGTGGTACTAACAATACAATCAAAATCCCAAATTAAAACTTTTATTTTTTCCCCCCAATGTCCAACATTACTGAAGGATCGCTCCAGTGTGTGCCGGGTACTAATCAACGATACAACAATGTTGGGGCACTGATGATGATGTACTGCATCGAAAGCTCCCTATCATTTTAGTAAATTGACACAGTGGAAGTGCCATTTCTTTCATCTACCTACAAGTCACTTCCGCCAGCCAGAATACCAGCATAGATTATTTTCTTTTATTAAGAATATTACAGTATGCATTTAAATGCATTTTGTAATGTGATAAGTACAATTCAATCGTTCTCCATCACTCTAGACAGAAGCTACACCCCTTCACCAGAATGAGAGGAGCAGCCTCTCCCTGCCTGGCAAGGAAGTCAAGAGCTAAGGAGGAATGGCACTTGATAAGAAAATAGCCACTGCTATCAGTTCACTTTACACTTCTATAGGAGATCTCTGGGCCATTGTCTCTTGTGGAGGGGAATATGGATGAGTGGTACTGGAAAGGGTTAGGACTTCTGTATTAGGATGATTGGATAGCCTTCTGTGGAATATTTTTGAATCTTAAGGGAATTAGATCCTTTACAAATGAGATATTAAGATCTTTATGGAGGTTGTGGTTTGTAACATAATAAGAAGCATCTACTATGGGTGCGCAGGACTTTGGATTTGAAAGTCTGGATGCGTCTGATGTTCCAAGGTTTTTGTTGTACCCCACACTTCTATTGCGTATGTTCATATTGGTTTAAGTAGTAACTTATATATTGTTAGTTTGATTTCGGTAGACAAGTGAGATCTTCTATTTATCAGTCCATAAAGTTGCCCTAATCGTCTGTTAAGTTCCTGTTTTTTTTAATTTTTGTTTACGATTAATTATTGTGTGGGATTTCAAAGAAAGTCTGGTGTCCAAATGTAGTCCAAGGTAGCGTACACAATCGGCTGGTGGTAAAGGAACATTGTTGAAATGAACGGGAGGACAGGAATTTCGCCGGAGGGAAAAAGGGATATGGTTTACATTCGTTGATCTTTATGCGCAAGCATTGCACCATTTTTCGATCTCCGTTAAGTGGAATTGGAGATTCTTCCAAGCAATAGTAGGATCGGGATCGGATGAAAGGATTTCCAGAATACCAACTCGAAATCATCATGATGCTTGCTGATGAATCATCACTCTGATTTTGATGATGACGATCTCAGAAACAAACAGATTTCCATTATTTATTGTACGTCTAAAGCCCTCCAAAGCCTTTGACCCGTCCTGCCGTTTTTGGCCTCCACTCGATTCTGTAAGCAGCACATTGGAAATAGGGGATATGCAACCTAGCATTCGATTGTCTAAATAAACCATAATGCTATTGGCAGCCAGCCTTCTCCGCCCTGTGATCCAACTTCAATAAAGGTTGTTTCAACCATATAACTCCAGTATGACCATATTAATTTTCCTTAGAACTTTCTCTAGAGGCATTTTTCTAAGATAACCTATGACACAGAAGGGCCACACATCAAAAAGAACCTCATAATGAACTTAGATTTGAACACAAATTTGTATACCGGGGTTGTAAACTGTTGAAATGTTATAAAAATGACAATGCCATAAGTTTGTTTAGAGTTTCTAATTAAAATAATTAATATATTAATAAAGAGTCAATTTATTACTGATATTTTTGTATTGCAAAAAATAAGAGCATTAATTTATCGTAAGAAAAGTTTCAACCTTGATAGAACCTTCATTTTTTAAAAATATAAATATTTTAAGAGCCGTTATTGTATTTTTTCAAGTATTTTTTTCCTATTAATAGATCTTGGGTGCCATATAAAGCAACAGTACTCAATGTGTGTCCTAATCAGAGAATTAAACAGAAGTACTAGAGTATTTTGATTATCGAAATCACTAGAAGTTCTTTTAACAAATCCCAATAACTTATTACATTTTATGTATGTGCAATTTAAGTGGTATGAAAACGTTAGCTGTTTCTCAAAAATAATCCCTAAATCCTTTAAATTTTTTGATAGTTAAAAATTAATTGAATGTTTTTTTCCTAGTAAAAGTCAGTATTCTACACTTATTAACATTAAAGTTGCGAAGATTATCAGTACACCATTTCATCCATCCATCCAAGTCCACCTGACTTTTTATACAATCCACAATGCCATCAACGAACCTGAAAAGTCAGGTCATCAGCAAACAGCAAACATTCCGAAAACTTGACATAATTGACAGTATCATTAATAAAACACCAAAGTGGCCCTAAATTACTTCCCTGAGGAACACCAGATGTAGTTACATTAGGCTGCGACTTGATTCCTTGACAGGTGACGTACTGTACCCGATTCCAAAGATATAATGTTAAAAGTTGAAGGTAATCTTTAGATAGGCCATAAATTAAATAATTTGCTCAAAAGTATATCATGATCGACTTTATGAAAAGCCGTTTGAAAATCAGTATACTCTGTGTCCACTTGTTGGTCAGGGTTAATTTTTATCAGAAATATGTTCAACAAAGTCAGTTAAATGTGCCACTGTTGAAGGTCTTGGTAAGAAAATATGCTGCTGAACTACTATATATTTATACACGTACCTAGTTCATTATTCTGTTAAATAAAATCTTTTCATAAACCTTTGAAAATACCCATATAATTGAAATTGGTCCATAATTCTCTCTCACTGATTCATCGCCTTTTATATAATATTGGTGACTGAAGACAGGAAGAAATGTTTGACTTGAGAATTGATGCTAATGTCAACAGATGCCATATACCGCATAGTCATTCTTCATATAAAATTCATTCAATTGAGTTTGAAAAATTCGATGAAATCACATCAAACTCATTGTTATTTCTAAACATTTAATTTTACATTGTCGACATTCGGGGCTGTGTCAACGTTTGGATCATTGACTCTAGGGCTTGACAGAACTACTGCTGTAACCGAGCATTTATTGTGGGCCTAACAGCTGGGCTGAACAAATCAATCACCAATAAGCTCTTAAGATCTTTTTTCTTAGAGTGAAAAGAAAAATTGTCAATCCGATTTAGGTATTCTACAGGTTGTCCCGCCTGCCATTCACTCCACTTATATACCTCGGAAGTTTAACATTTCAATACAGGAAATAACTCTATAAAGTCCCCTCAACACCCAAAACTCACACGGCGCTCTGAAATTAAACTTTCCTTCTCGGCTTTATTTCACAGTTTCCATTTATTTTTTGTTTGGTGGGTTGGGGGAGTGCAGAAAACGTCAGCTCCTGCGAGAGAGAGAGAGAGAGAGATGGAAGCGAGAAATCCGAATCGTTTTAGGGAACTGTATCTAAGCGGAAAATAAGACTTTGGGAAAGGAAGGAACATTTACGTCAAACTTAACACGAGTCGAGTCAGAAGTTTCACAGACAATTTTCCAGCTTTGCCGTTATTTCTCTCTCTCTCTCTCTCTCTCTCTCTCTCTCTCTCTCTCTCTCTCTCACACACACACACACACACACACACACACACACAATCTTTCTCAATAAGCTTCACTCCTGCCATATGAGTAGACAAATATAATATTTGTATTCATGTCCTCAATAACAAAACCAAAATTTAATCTGAAATCATGCTTCAAAAAAGTTATAATAATGTTATCAGGTACTCGTAGTTAGGCCATAGCATAACAAAGTATTTTGAAGAAAATAAGTGTCGATATTACCCATTTGTACACGCAGCAGACAGAAAATTAACAATTTTTCTTCGAGGTATTCTTTACTCATTATCGGGCTTATACGTTTATGATGAACTTTCTGCAATTTCTCATAATGCAATCCTAAATGAAGAAATGCTACTTACAGTCCTTTGTAAGTAAATCTCTTGGAAATAATAAAGATGTTTGGAATATTTTGAGTCGTAAGAAAAATAAACCAGGCTAAAATTATATATCATGTTACATTCTAAAATTATATATATCCCTGTTTTAAAAACCAATATCCCACTATCCCAACATACATTTTATCTAACACAAATACTAACTGGACACCGAAATACCAACTCTTACTTATACAGATTCAAACTTACTGACTCAAATACTTATAAATGCGACAGTTACACTGAACTGACATTCACCCACCTGATTTATGAATGTAGATTGACTCAAGACATACAAATACAGTTAAAGACTCATATTCCCATGGCATGGCCTATCAGTCCCAATATTTTTTTTAAAAAACACATAAATTTATTAAAAGCAATAGCCTATGATATTCTTCAACTGAGAGAGGAAAAGATAATATAATATGAATGTTATTTATTTATTTTTTGGTTATTTTAATTGTATTATTTAATTGTTCTTATTTAATGGTCTTTTTGTATAGTTTAATTTTCATGTTCTTATTTACATTTTTTAATGTGTATATAAATTGTTATACAAAAAAATGTTAAAAGTTTTGACAAAGTGCACATATAATGAAAATATGCATGGGATGTGCAGAAAAATAAAATCCCTCCACATACTGTTATTATGTAGAAAAAATACGTAAAAAAAGACACACAAAAAAAACAGGCCATTATCATTGATGGACAATGAAAGCAATCTAATATTGTTGTACAATGTAAAATTGTCAGGCTTGGATGACAGTAAATATCATTGACAATTTTAGAATTTGTATGCTGTACTGGCAATCACGATTCTCGGGATTATATTTAAAATCACAGAAATCTAAATTAATGAACTACACGAAACTTATCCATGCAATACTATGCTCGGTTTCTATAAATAGTAAAAGAGAAAGATTTCCCACCTCTACCTGACACAGCTTCATGTCTACAGTGCGCAATGTGAAGGGACGTAGTGGAAGGCTGAAGACCTGTCAGTAACAGATCGTGTCCTGAAAAGTAGACCCTCTGAATTGTTTACACAACCCCTGCGTGTCGGAATTTCTGTGTATGAAGACATAATAGTAAGGTTGAACTCGACAAAACATCAAACTCTTGGCCAGAAGTTTTATGCGAGTCGGGAATCAGATTTATATCTGTGCCCATATCAGTTTGTTTAGTTGCTGTTAACCAGTGTACTAGAGGAAGCTTATGTCTTATTAAAATATGTTAAGAAATATCTTCCAATGAAATGGGAGTATTACTAGAATACTATGGTTATTTAAATAGTCCATGAATATACGGCGTTATGCTTGGAGTAACTGAAAAAATCATATTTTAATACCTAAATTGCAGGAGAGAGAATAATAATGACTTTTCCCTTAATATACATGTACCAAATAATATTGTTTGTGAAAGAAAATTACATAAAATTATGAAGTATATTCTTCAAATCCCTCACCATGAATATATATGTTTTGAAAAAAGCGTATCATTTTCAAGAGTAATTTTCTTTAACGCTCTTCCCGAATGTGTAAATCTATAAAAAAATTCTTTGTTTAAAAATAAATATACAAAAGATGAATACTACATAAAATGTTCTATTATTAAATAAAACTAAAATACATTCGCAATAAAAAACGGTACAAAAATAATTTATCCAATGTACCATGATCAGGTACATTATCTCTTTTAGGTGTCACTCATCATTTACAAAGCTTGCCACCCTTTAATAAATTTGGATACCATTAAATAAAAAAAAATGTTTGTTATATATGTCGAATGGTATTAAGATTGTTAAAGAAATTAATGTATTATGTATGATTATTTAAACTGATAGATTTAATTAAATGTATTCAATGAAGTTGAACGAATTTTATAATGAATGTATTATAAAGGTATAAATGGTATTGAATAGTATGTAAAGAAATTAATTGACATAGTATTAGTAAATGTTTTGTAGATAACAAACATATTTCACGTAACCTATTATGTTATGTGTAATATTTAATGAAAATAAATACATTTCGTTCAATTTAATTTATTTTAATGTTAAGCCCTTTGTATCTGCATGGTTAAGTGGAATATTGCCTTAAAGCTTTCCTTAATATCTCCTTTTCTCAAGCATTTCTTGCTAACTTCAAGACTTGAAACCATTATTTTCTCTTTCAATTGCCTCTATATCAACTGCAGTTATTATTATCTTCCTGGCGGACTTTAGCCGATATAATAGTAACTATCAAGTTTTTAAAAGTAAATTTTTATTAATTATTAAAAATGCATGGCCACAAATGTTGGCTGATTTTGATGAAAGACTTTTATATTGGAGCTTCCTTGCAAATTATTCACAAATTTATCAGTCATTCCTTTTTTCAAATAGTTATGCAGACAAACTAAATATCTGGCTGTTGAATCTTGAATGCAAAACTACTTTCGCACTTAAATTGGTATTTCCTTACTCTATTATTTTGAAAAAGACACATATGGGAACTTAAAAGGCTGAAAGTTTCTTTTACCACATTCAAGGTAGTAAATACCCGTAAATATTCAGTCCGGAATAAATTTTCACGTGTTCCAGATAATGTGTGGAAGCGAAGGGAACCAGGACAATGGTTGGATCCGGAAAACTGGAGGGTATCTTCTCCAGCTGCTCCCGATCTGGAGAGAATCCCCTGTCCGACGGACACTGTAGTCTTCCCGACGGAATCTACATTCAGCGTAGAACTACCACCCTTTACTATTCCTGTTTCTAGGGTTATCATCAATGGGGAGGTGAGCAGAGGATTTATCATTTATAAAAGTTAGAAATCGTGGAATGGGATTAGTAATTTTTAGAGGGGGTAGTGTTGGCAAGAGTTAAATAGGATTTAAAAATTACAGAAGCATTATTTCATTGATTAGAGAGGCTTTTACGATTTACTGAGGGGTTATCTGTTCGAGAAGAGGAAAAAGATTTACGACTCGTGAGAGGCCATAGAATGGATGAGAGTTAAAGGACTTATAGAGGAAGTTATAGAGTCGTTATCGAGGAAAGAGTGAGAGTAACAGAAGCATTTAGGATTTCCAATGGAGAAGGGGAGGGGGCAATGTGATATTTATAATTATTGTATATGCTTCCAGGGAAACAATTTGCACTCAGATTTTATCAATGAATGGTAATTTACGATACACAAGTATTTTGGAGAGGAACAAAAGATATTTCCGAATATCTGAGGAGGTCAAGGCAAAAATAAGAAAAAGCATGGTAGTTAGGTTTCTCAAGACGGGAGAGAAGGATTTAAGGGGATTTACGTTTTGCAGTTTGGTTTCGAATGACGATAGAAAAGGATAAAAGGGGATTTAAGTTTTGTAGTTTGGTTTTCAATGACGGGAGGAAAGGGATTTACGTTATGTAGTTTGGTTTACAATGACAAGAGGAAAGGATAGAAGGGGATTTACGTTTTGTAGTTTGGTTTCCTATTACTGGTGGATAGGATAGAAGGGGATTTATGTTTTGTAGTTTGGTTTACTATGACTGGTGGATAGGATAGAAGGGGATTTACGTTTTGTAGTTTGGTTTACTATGACTGGTGGATAGGATAGAAGGGGATTTACGTTTTGTAGTTTGGTTTACAATGACAGGAGGAAAGGATAGAAGGGGATTTACGTTTTGTAGTTTGGTTTACAATGACAGGAGGAAAGGATAGAATGGGATTTACGTTTTGTAGTTTGTTTTACAATGGCGAGAGGAAAGGATTTAAGGGGATTTACGTTTTGTAGTTTGGTTAACAATGTGGAGAGGATAGGATAGAAGGGGATTTACGTTTTGTAGTTTGGTTTCCTATGACTGGAGGAAAGGATAGAAGGGGATTTACGTTTTGTAGTTTGGTTTACAATGACAGGAGGAAAGGATAGAAGGGAATTTACGTTTTGTAGTTTGGTTTACTATGACTGGTGGATAGGATAGAAGGGGATTTACGTTTTGTAGTTTGGTTTACAATGACAGGAGGAAAGGATAGAAGGGAATTTACGTTTTGTAGTTTGGTTTACTATGACTGGTGGATAGGATAGAAGGGAATTTACGTTTTGTAGTTTGGTTTACTATGACTGGTGGATAGGATAGAAGGGGATTTACGTTTTGTAGTTTGGTTTCCTATGACTGGAGGAAAGGATAGAAGGGGATTTACGTTTTGTAGTTTGGTTTCCTATGACTGGAGGAAAGGATAGAAGGGGATTTACGTTTTGTAGTTTGGTTTCCTATGACTGGAGGAAAGGATAGAAGGGGATTTACGTTTTGTAGTTTGGTTTCCTATGACTGGAGGAAAGGATAGAATGGGATTTACGTTTTGTAGTTTGGTTTACAATGACAGGTGGAAAGGATAGAAGGGGATTTACGTTTTGTAGTTTGGTTTACAATGACAGGAGGAAAGGATAGAAGGGAATTTACGTTTTGTAGTTTGGTTTACTATGACTGGTGGATAGGATAGAAGGGATTTACGTTTTGTAGTTTGGTTTACAATGACAGGAGGAAAGGATAGAAGGGAATTTACGTTTTGTAGTTTGGTTTACTATGACTGGTGGATAGGATAGAAGGGGATTTACGTTTTGTAGTTTGGTTTACAATGACAGGAGGAAAGGATAGAAGGGGATTTACGTTTTGTAGTTTGGTTTAGAATGGTAGATGGTATAGAATTTTGTATGTATTTTAATGAAAGAGGAAAACAAACAGGATATGATATTTTAAAAAATCTTCACCAATAATGGAATATTAGGTGAGTGGATTTACGTATTAATCTGAAACTTTAAAGTTTGTGATTTTAAAAAGTATGTTGTCATTATTTGATGAATCCTTTATTGGAACAAATAAAAATGATTTATGACGCATGGGGAGGATTATAATTTTAAATTTTTGGTTCAATGTTGTACGTGTCTATTAAATAGATCCACTAATGAGAATAGACTTTTCTTAAATTTTAAAATATTTCATGTCACCTAAGAACAAAATAAAAACTCGATTTATTTAAACATTGATTACATCCTACATTCATTGGAACGACATGGGCACGGCGAAGGATAAAAAGTCCGTCACGCAGGGGCTGTGTAAACTAAGCATATTTCCCACGTGAAGTTTTACAATAGAGACATTTCAGAATAGAGAGCCAAACAGTTACAGGAACGGCCCGAACTAGCTCTTGACGGAAACTCGTGACTAGACCCGAAGTTAGCCGATCTCATCTCTGAAGCTGAAAACATAAAAATGCAAATATCTCGGCGAATATTCAAGATACAGACTGCATGTATTTAACACACTATTTATAGTAAATTTAATTTCCAATAAGATTGATTCTATATACTTTTCCTATCCGACGTATAGTAATGGAGATATTTCGAATTTTCGAAAATTCCCCCTCTAAACCCCCTTCCCACTGGTCCGATTTCAGCCATTAACGAAATTGATCTTTATTTTTACATAAAAAGTTTAAATACCGAGTTTGGTAACGATTAAACGAAAATTTCGACCGCTAGAGCGTTAATAGACAAATATATACAAATATATATATATATATACATATAATTTTGAACGGACCTCATTTTCGTCATCTCCTGGGTAGGATCGATGGACATTTGAAATTTTTTTTCGAAACTCGCGTCATGAGTACGACTTCAATAGCTGATTTTCTTTAAGGGAAATCTGCTAAAAGTTGTATGACCTTCGAGTAAAAAGAAAAATATATATGCAAAACTTAATTTCTTGCTCAATGTTTTTTTTTTCTTAAGGTTCATTCTGCAAGATTCCCTTCATTGTAATAAATATTTTGCATGAGAAAATTTTAATTTTTCAAATTATTTTTATGAATTCTGGATCCAGAATGTTGCTTGAGTGTAAAGCATTTTGGTTAAGTATTAGATCTTTGGTGTGTTGTTGGACAATTCTTTCATAAAAAAAGCATCTTTAATAAACACAATAAATATGGCTTTCTAAAGTAAACATAATAAAACAGGCAGTCATAAATTTCGGTATTATCGTGGTGAGAGGTTTATGGCTCTCCCTTAATAGCTTCAGAGTATTTAACGCGATTTTAATAAGATATTAAAGGTGTATTTTATGGATTATTGAATTTTTTACAGCACCGTAACGGAAAGCTTTCCGTTTAACAAAGCCATCTTGGTTTTTTTATTATTTGAATTTTCATGTTTTCTTGGTATAACACTGTTAGTGGCTACAACGTCCATTTATATGCGGTCAAGTGCCTACTTGTCAGACCCTTCTGACAAGCCAAATCGATAGTTATGCCCACGTTTCGGTTGTGTTTCATTTTAGCAGATTTCCCCTAAGGGAAATCAGCTATTGCGGTCGTACTCATGACGCGAGTTTTGAAAAATTTCCTCAAATGTCAATCGATCCTTCCCTGGAGATGACGAAAATGAGGTCCGTTCAAAATTATATATATATACAAGCTAAGGTACCCGACGATGCCCGGGAAATCATTGCTGACTGACTAATGATGGTATTTTTATAGCAAGACTTCAATGTGTAAAATTGCACTTCCCTCAGCATTCCACAGGAAATAAGTAAACTCAATTAACTCCCGTCAATTTCCGCTCTCGCAGGAGCGTTACCATCATTCTTTTCCTTAGAATATTGCTTCAGAATATTATTTTAATAATTTATCTACCTGATGGAACTAAATAATAGATTCCTAACACATAATTTCATTTATGTTCAAAAAGCTAGATGAGGGGAAGAAAGCCCCCCTGCAACCTAGTAATACTTTAAACATTCATATCGAGCATATATTAAATACCAGAAATGCTCTTATAGTATATATTTCTATTAGAAATAAATAACAAAGTTATAGGGAAAATAAATAAATAAATGAGGAGGCGACGGAGATTTATAAGCTCACTAATCCGAATCTTACTTACAACTATCATGTAAGACTAAAACATAACCTCTTTTGTAATAATATGCATTTATTAAAAACACTTAAATAAGCACTAATAAAATTAATGACTCCCGCAATGGTTTTAGCGTATATGCCGTGTTAACATCATTTACGGCAAAAGTGAGTACAACAAAAGTTACTTTACATAACAAAAGTGAACAACTTTTGCTATGTGCACGTTTGGCGACAAAAAAATAGAAAATTGCGAATTTTTATCTCAGGCCTGTCTTATAACCCCCACTCCCGTTTGAACCTAAACATTTTAATATAGCTTATAATCATGGAAGAATTAATGCTAATTCGCATACCAAGTTTCGTTAAATTCGGTTCAATCGTTTGAGCTCAACAAAACTGTTGGCTCAAGTGAATATAACCAATGTTACTTTAAATACCAAAATAAACAACTTTTGTTATGTGCATATTTGCAGAAAAACCAGTAGAAAAAGAAACATCACTATTTGTAATTTCAGGCCTCCCTTATAACCCCCACTCCTGCCCGTCCCTAGAAATGTTTGTAAAGCTTATTATAAGGAAGGCATTAGTACTAATTCACATACCGAATTTGGCTTAGTTCGGTTGAGTCTTTTGTGCCAAATAAAATTGTGGACTCCCGCTACAGTTTTTAGCGTATAACTCATTTATACTTCCGTATACGGCAAAAGTGCATATAACAAAAGTTACTCTAAATTACAAAATAAACAACTTTTGTTATGGGCATATTTGCTGAAAAAGCCATAGGAAACGAAATATCGCTATTTTTAATTTCATTCTTCCCTTATAACCCCCACTCCTGTTCGTCTTAGAGAATATTAATATAGCCTAAAGTCTAAGTTGGGCTAGTAGTAATATACATACCAAGTTTCATAAAATTCGGTTCTTGCTTGAAAAGGTAACAAACAAACAGACACCAAAGAAACAAAATGCAGTTATGGTGTCTATGGCACGTGAAACGAAAAGTTATCGTGAAATTTCGCGAAAAAAATCAATGTACAGACAGAGGTTACAGTTATATATATATATATATATATATATATATATATATATATATATATTTCTGTTAACGCTCTAGCAGTCGAAATTTTTGTTTTATCGGTACCAAACTCGATATTTAATCGTTTTATGTAAAAAGGAAGATCAAGTTCGTTAATGGCTGAAATGAGGCCAGTGGGTGGGTGGGGGGTTTAGAGGGGGGAATTTTGAAAATTCGAAATATCTCCATTACTATACGTCGGACCGAAATTTTGTATAAAATGAATTAAATTCACTTTGAATATTATTATCTACATTTATTCTCTTTCTTGAATATTAACCGAAATATTTGTATTTTTCAGTTTTCAGGCTTCAGTAAACCCTACTTCTACTGGTGTTACATAAACAATATTCTGTTATGTAATAAACCACATTAATCGAAGCTTAACTACTATAAATTGTTTTCAAGAGACCTATATTATACGAGATAAGTGCAAATATGTTATGATGACCCCACCCTTCTTAAATTCTTGGACTACTGAAATTTGATTGATTGAGATAAAATTAATTCTAAATTAATATATTACATAGTTTTCAAGAAAATTAATATGTTATATTCTGATATGTTTAAGTTATTGTTTTTCTTTCCGCTGAGCCGTTGGCAGACCTGCTTGTTTACATTTGTGACGCTTCCCGCCGGGAGGGGAAAGATTTGTTATTACCGTTTTTTTTATTCAGTTAATATTTATGGTGGTGCTGTGTCAGGAGCATGTTGGTTTATCTATAATTAATCTTCATAAGAGAAATTTGCTTAGTTTATACAGCCCCTGCGTGACGGACTTCTGTTTATTTCTGATCTACCAAATCAACGTGTACATCCAAAATCATAAATTTCATATTCACCAATAGCCTTTATTCTGAGATTAAATGAATTTTTTTTCTTTAATAACAGTATAAAGCATTGATCAGAGACTGGTTATTTGTGGTTAACAGGTTATGACAGGTGAATCGTGGGAGGATTTCCAGAACAGTGATGAAGGGGACAGGCAGTTCTTGGGAGGGCCGCTGGAGTCTACTGGAGAAGAGTGTCGTGAGACCGGGGGTTGCGAGTGCCCTGCCCAATGGCTCAACAGGTGGATCTGTCCCAACAGGGTCTGCCATCTCCCCAACTGTCTGGCTCCTATAAAGCCCCTAGGATCCTGTTGCATGACATGCGGTAGGTATGCTTAAATTCTTTTCTTTTTTTTTTAATTTTCATTATGCCCATAAAAATAAGCTAGGATAAGGGAGAGGGAGAGGGAGAGAGGGTGAGAGGGAGAGGGAGAGGGTGAGGGAGAGGGAGAGGGAGAAGGAGAGGGAGAGGGAGATGGAGAGGGAGAGAGAGAGAGGAGAGAGAGAGGGGAGAGAGAGAGGGAGATGAGAGAGAGAGAGAGAGAGGAGAGAGAGAGAGAGAGAGAGAGAAGAGAGAAGAGAGAGAGAAGAGAGAGAGAGAGAGAGAGAGAGAGAGAGAGAGAGAATAGAGAAGAAATGAGAGAGAGAGAGAGAAAAATGTTAAAAAAATAATGCCTGACTGAAGCAATAACAGGCGATCTTGGTTTGAGAATGAGAAACAACCTGCACTCGCCGTGAAGGGGGAGTGAAGATAAAAGCCGGTAACTAGTCATCAGTTACTGATACCAGTGATGCGGTGCAATCTTTGATGGAACTAGGTATTTCATATTCCTGTTATTGACCACTGATTAAGTTGTAGGAATTGGTTCTTCCACCAGTGCTACTCCTGGACTGCTCCGAATATTTTCTCAAGGCTTTTCTTTGGCAATAATATCTCTAACATTCGCATCTCACTACTGCCCTTGATCGCAGGTTCATTAACCGTTATATGTACCAGTAGGTTTCATGGGCGTAGGAACATATAGTCCAAGATATTATTCTCGCGTTATGACCTAATTATGCGTTGTATCTCTCTGACACCTGATTGATTCAATGAAACTTTAATTTCTCAAAAAGGCCTTCCATTGGAACTCAAGTCAAGGACACAATTTCATTTGAATCTTGCAGCTTTTTTCTGAGTCGCTGCGTGATTTTCATAGGTTGATGGGCTTGGGAAGCAGTGGTTTCCCATTGCCCTAAGAATCATCAGCAAGATGAACATCACGAAATAATTAATCATTTAGGAGAAGATTCTAATCGAAAGTAAAATGGTTAAAAAGATATCGCCAGTAGCTTGCGTAAACAGACCAATAATAAGAACTAGTCAGTGTGTGTATATTATTGTGCCCCGATTTACCTGACTAAGGTAGGTGAGATCCAAAGCAATGAAAGTATAGAATAGCCTTCATTGTGCCAGAGAGAATAAATAGAAATAATGAAATGTTGTTGTTGTTGTATAGGGTTTAAGGGGGAAAAACTACCAGGTTATCAGCGCCCTGTAATATTTATAATTCACATTTTGGAATCCTCATCCATATCGCCATTTTAACAATATAAACGAGGATACGAGCAATTGCACTTTAAATTTCTTTGTATAAACTCGTGTTTTTTACAAAATTAAACAATTTATCGAGTTCTTTCGGGTCATCTCCAAGGGCCACTTCTATACTATTGGAAATATTGTATTTGTTTCTAATATCTGTGTACTTATGGCATTGCATTAATATGTGATATATAGTCAGTTCTGTGTTACATTTCTTACAAATCGGGGGTTGACCTTTTGTCATAAGATAGCCATGCGTAAGTCGTGTGTGCCCAATTCGGAGTCTTCCTAATACAACCTCATCTCTTCTGTTGTCTCTTGTCGAATATTTCCATGGACGGATGGTGGTTTTAATAGTTTTTAATTTATTGTTCTGGGTTTCATTCCACATGTGTTGCCAGTTTTTATTAATTTCTTCTTTGAGTGGTTGGTAGAGTTCTGCAGATGTAATTGTTGTTGGGGTGATGGAGTCGAGTTGATGGGCTTCTCTGGCTGCTAAATCTGCTTTTTCGTTTCCATCTATTCCCACGTGGCTTGGAATCCACATGAAGTAGACGGCTCTTTTTAGTTCTCGGAGCATTTGTATTTGATTTTGTATTTTTTTTACTATTGGGTTGTTTGTGAATACATCTTTGATACTCAATAGGGCACTCAACGAGTCAGTGCAAATCAGGAATTTTTCTTGAGTTGAGTGGTTGCAAATGCAGTGATATAGAGCGAATTTAATTGCGAATAGTTCGGCGGAATAGAAAGAAATAATGAAATACCATAATAATAATAATATTCTTTAACATCATAATTTTAAAAATAATTCAATTATATTTTATAAACATGTTGAAACAATATTGTTTCAAACAATCCAAGGCACCCCTAGGGGAAAATGGTCTGCACTTTCCTAGGTGACCAAACATACTGGAAAGCGGGGTTCGCAATTACCACAAACCATTTCGTTCTCCATGTTGTCCTATCTCTTGCCAATCTCCGCCACTTTTTGTACAGTTCTCTTGGAAGAGTCCTTCCATCTTCCCATTTGCCCGGACACCTTCCTCCACCTCCCACATAGTGACCATTTCCAGCCAAAGACCACCGATCATCCTGCTCCCATAGAACATGTCCTGCCCTTTTCCACTTTAGTTTCTTTCAGTGCCCCAGCGTTCCTCTTTGTATTCAAAATGCTCCGTTCGATGAAGCGCTGCCAAACTGATAGTTAGTCAGTGCTCTTGTTAAGGGAAATGTCTGGGTACCATAGGATACCACTGGGAGAATACAGCTTTCAGAAACTTTCTTCTTCCCTTCAACAGTAAAGTTCCCTTTTATGATATTTCTCAAGACCCGGAAGTTCTACAATCCCCGGGACGCCCTTCTATCTAACTCTCTCATAGTCCGGTGTGAAAAGGAAATAATTTGGCCCATGTATACAATTTCCTCGAGATACCCTATTTCATTGGCATTAACATTAATAGGAACTTTCTCAGCATTAGTCATGATCTTGGTCTTTTTAGCAAATTTCCCTTCAGGGAAATCAGCTATTGAGGTCGTACTCATGACGCGAGTTTCGAAAAATTTCTTCAAATGTCCATCGATCCTACCCAGGAGATGACGAAAATGAGGTACGTTCAAAATTATATATATATATATATATATATATATATATATATATATATATATATATATATATATTTGTCTGTTAACACTCTAGCGGTCGCAATTTTCGTTTGATCGTTACCAAACTCAATATTTAAGCGTTTTATGCAAAAATAAAGATCAAGTTCGTTAATGGCTGAAATCAGACCAGTGGGAGGGGGAGGTTTAGAGGGGAGGATTTTCTAAAATTTGAAATATTTCCGTTAATATACGTCGGATCGAAAAATTGTATATAATCAATCTTATTGCAAATTAAATTTAATATAAATAATGTTATACACATGTATTCTGTATCTTGAATATTAACCGAGATATTTGCATTTTTCTGTTTTCAACTTCTGAGATGAGATCGGCCAACTTCGGGTCTTGTCGTGAGTTTCCGTCAAGGTTTAGTTCGGGCCGTTCTCGTAACTGTTTGACTCTCTATTCTGAAATTTCTCTATTGTAAAACTTCACGTGGGAAATCTGCTTAGTTTACGCAGCCCCTGCGTGACGGACTTTTGTAATTTGGAGTTAGTCCTACTGCAGCACAAAACTGAAATAATTCTACTAACATTTGATATATATCTTCAGCTGATGCGGAACGTCAAAGAGTCTGAAAACCTAAGGCAGTTTAGTTATCTTCCATTAATCTGCCATAGGTCCACTGTAAATGGTAGAAGATTATATCTTGGACATATATGAACAACAACGGGGAAAGTGCATCTCTTTGTGCCACGCCAATTCTTATGGGAAAAATAGGACAATCATTTCCTATGGATATGAAAGAAGATGGTTTTAATATGCTATTAACTGATACTGTATGGATATGATTCATAAAAGAGAAGCTACGACGAAATCCTGCTTGTTCAGTTCCTAAACCCTCTTGGATTCTTTTTGTCAGCTTGTGTTACAATAGACAAGTGAATAATTTTGCCATTATTGGACAGAGAGTTGTCAAGAGGCTCTTGGCATTGAAGGAAACTTACCTTAAATACATCGACAATCATGATATAGATCGAAAATATGTTCTAGGCAATGTATAAAGAGATATTATTTCATGGGACTTAAGTATAAAGCCCTTTAATTACAGGCTCGCAGAAGCTATCTGCTCTCAAAGCAACAAATTAGAGGGCAATGAATACTGACTTTATGGTGCTGACGTTGTAGGAAGGGCTTGGAGGATTAAAGGTAGAAGACAGATGCGCTAGAAGATGGAAGAGATCCCTAAAGAATGAGGGCTTGGTAAAATAAGATAAAGGCAATTGGGTCGACGGGCATTGGCCGGGCTTCGGACATGTTCGCATCTATCCCGCCCATCTCGGCCCCAACTCTAAATCTCCCTAGGCATTCAACCACACCCCATCTCTCACCCTCCTCAATTCTACCAAACCCATTCTACCTACTATAAAATCTAACTAATAAACATATCTTTTGGAGCTGTAAACGACCCAACTAACATCTAAGCTTCCTGAGTTAAATCTTCAGATCAATATTGAAATTTCTAATAACTCAAAAACTGTTGGATTCTATGGGTATTCAATAATTATCTACTACGCCTGCTAAGCGCCATCCATATACGTACTATATATACTTAGTCATTTTTCTTTCTTTATCAAGCCGTACAATAATTTAATTAAATTATTTATTAACGTCCACTTTTTGCAACAAAGGCTAATTGGGACGGGTTATCTACAGGTTACCGCCCTTTTCTAGCCAGGTTGGCACTCAGGATTTTATTTAATGAGTTCCGTCACTAAATAAATTCCTTTGTCCAGGCGGGAATCAAACTCGACGCTCTGGGTTTACCATGTGAGATTAAAGACAAGGCTTTAACTCAAATGGCTAACCTGGGTCCCGTACAACAATTAGATTAAAGCACTCAATAAGCATTTTCACTTATATACTTCATATATACGTACTTATGAAGATTACACTTCCATATTTCACACAGGCGTTTTTAAGACCCAGATTGATTCCTCATTTTTGTTTTAATTTTTAATATCTGTTTGTTCGCATTCCATTAGTATTTTTTTTTCAATAAGGCATCGTAATTCAAAGAAAAATATTGTTAAGAAAAAAACAGGGATAAACTTCTATACCGCGTGTATTTTATCATAACATTATTGCGTACGCATAAGGGATGTTTACTCAAAATGCAAGCTCGCAATATGCCCCTAACTAAATATACTATGTGTGTGTATATATATATATCACAAGCTGGACCTGGTGACTGCTTTCATAAACTGAACGTTCCAATTTCCATGGCAATAAAAAGAGGAAAATATTCACAGTTATACAATGCTTCCCGTTTTAATTTATATTTAATAATGGCTATATTCAAAGTGATATGTGAGCTAGATAATGTATTGGCCCATTTGTTGCGTAGGTAAGCACAATCATGCAGGAGGTACGGCAATAAAAATACGAGATATTTTGTATATTCCTAGCCTTATCAACCGTCGATGACGGGTTGAAATAGAAATGGTTTCCCGTAGAAATATAAAGATTGCATATGCAAAATCATCCCGTCATATTCACCAGTAACATATGTTGCCATATTAACATGAACAGTAGAAGCGCTGCCTTTAACCCTTAACTGGCCAAGGTGTCTTTAAAGAAACTATTCACATTTAACCCTTTCAGAGAGCAACTGCTTCTACTCTTACCCCTTTTGGGGCACAGTCCACACCCCTGTAACCTCCCAAGCATGCGACACAAGTCCATTTATTGTTATTGGAGCTAATTACTAGCAATATACTGAAGAAAATCATCAATCTTTACCACCCTACTTCACACTAGTTGCCAGCGAAGTTTCTAATTCATTAAAATATACGCTATTCGATTTAAATATGAACCAAAATGGGTGAATTAGTTGTAAAGGATTGTATTTAAGTTCCTATGTGTTTCATTTTCCATTCAGGAGAGAAATAGAGTTTTAGCATGGACTTTAAGGATGATACTTAAGTTCACCTTGGCCAAATACCAACAAATTTGCCCAAGGGGAATGATTTTATATTATTTCTTACTTTTACCATTTTAATTAACAGATAAGTATAAAAGTCGAGGTGAAACCATTTTTCTCTTTGCTACCAAAATTTAGTACCACCTCTGATGAAGAAGAATGCGAGAATGAAGGAGAAAATGCTGACGGATGCCCCAAAATGGATGAAGGAAATTTTCAAATTGAAATGAATGAAATATTGGAACATTTCAATATTGAGGGTGAAAGAGGGATGAGGATGTTATGAAGAATACGTTGATAAAAAAAAGTGTATCAGCATTATTAAATGGTATGACAACAAAGTGTTGACCTTAGTGACATGTTCTTTGCACTTTATAGAACAGGTTACCGCTCCCACAAATATTACATGAACATTTTCAGCTATTAATTGGATTTGGTGGTTAATAACGTATTGCTATTGCACAAAAGGAACACCCTAAAAAAAAAATGAATTTAAAACAATTTCGAATACACATTGCAGAGAATATTCTGCTGGACCGCTGCTGGAGCTAAAAGGGCTAGACACCACCAATTGCAGCCAAGAACTGTTGCAGCTCTCATAGCCAATGCAGCAAGACTTGATGGGATGCACCATTGACAAGTATTCACTACAAAAGGAAAGTGCAGACTCCCTGTTTTCTTGAATGAATGGAAGGTTTAATGATATTTTTGACGGATTTATATTTTGTTTACAATGTACTTATTTTTTATTTACAACACGTTTCTTTTATTACATAATAAATTATTTAATTACATTTTTAGAAACTATTTCAGTTTATTAACATAACTTCCAGAAACCACCATTGATTTACGGTGATTGGCCAGAGTGTACTTAAAGACACCACTAAGGTTTTAGGGTAACTGGCCAAGGTGTACTTAAAGACACCATGTAATATTTTTGTTCAGAAAAAAAAAATAAGTAAAACCTTATATATTCTATTTATTAGGAACGCAAATAATGTGTTTTTAAGAAAAAAATTCATTTCAAGTCATATTTTAAGTTCCTGGCCAATTAAGGGTTAATTTTTTTTAAACGGAATAAAATCTGTTAGACGAGTTTAGGAATTAGTTATATTTATAGTTTTAATCACGAATCGTGGAATCCTATTGGAAAAATATTGACGAATTTATATTTGTTCTTGAGATCAAATAAATTTAGATTCCCTTCAAAATAATACGAGGAAAACATACGATTAAATTT